>PNEQ01070673.1:0-80044 GCA_003012365.1 Medauroidea extradentata
CGTTGAAACATATTCCAAAGTCTGTGTAAATATATGTTGAAAGAGTTAAACCGTTTAGAATGCTGCGTAAGAAGGCGGCAACCAGTGAAATCGAACGTAGCTCCGTCGCTAGCGCGCCGCGAGCAGAATTCAAGCCGGTTGCGGGTGGGTAGGCAGCCCACTTGCCAGTTCTGTGTTGAATCGAAACATACTGTACATTATGTGCGAAACTCCCACTTTCTCGAAGGCGCTGATGTAACCTCGTAAATGTACGTCTGTCGGGCTGCCTGCGGCGAAGAAAAGCTTCTTCATACAATCGTGCAGCCTGAAGTGCACTGCCATTAGCTTTGCCATACATGAAGTGCATGTCAGCTTACTCTTCATTAGTGTAACCTCCGTCCATGGTGCCTTTACTTTCGTAACTGATTGTCTGTACGGCACAGTGCATGTAGGGAGCGAGCGGAGTATTTGCGCATGCGTCAACAACCTGATAGGAGAACCTATACCTTGAGATACCAGCGTAATTACCTAGGAATCCAAACGCGTTTGGAGTTGGTTCCCAATTCGACTTGTTACGAGAACTCGACAACGGTTGATTTCCGGACCCATGTTTATTGGAAATTTGTAGCTTCTTGTGGCCAGTACTTTCCATGTGTGAATTACTGACCATCACTTCTGTTACATCCTGTATACCGACCTAATTGGTATTTTATATAGCAACGTGATTTTTATTTGAGATTAGTGCTTACTCTCGAATTTCTGAAATTCCCCAACTAAGGAGGTGAAAAGGGGTGAAAAGTGATAAAATATGTGTTTGAACCTAGCGGGCTATTGTGTTACTCACGTTCAAGAGACACCAGTAATTTAGTATAAAATGTAATTTAAGGGTATTTCGCATTTCAGTCTCTTAGGAGGTGTAAAGACCTGGAATGTGTTTTTGACAAATCGGCAATACATATCGAACACATCGAGATATTCGGTTTATTTTTGCTCCACTATGGTGATTAGTTAATGGCTGCAAAGAAGTTTCAAGATTTCTCAAATTTCAAACTCTCAGTACTGTACAGAGGTCATATGTGTTTTTAATGAATGAACGATTTTGATTCGACTGAACGGGCTACCGTCATGACTTGCACTTTAATTGGATACTAATACAAATGTCTAGGATGTCAAATTAAAATATTTCGTAATTCGACACCCAAAAAGTGTGAAAAAGCACAAACTTGGTTTTCTATTAGCCCATGTCGTCTATCTAATCAGTAGAGATATTGAGGTGTAGTTCGCGTCAGAGTGATGCTTACGTTAGCATTTAAAAATTATATGAAAATTGTTTTACTTTATAAGATAACTTGATTATTAGGAATAAAACTAACTTTGTAAACTTTCAAGGCAGATGATCCGAAAACAATTACGACCAGAGAGAAATAAATGATACAGGAGTTCACGCTAAAGTAACGTACCGAAAAGTTAAATAAAATTTGTTTCACATGAATTATTTCGACGTTACATGGCACAGCTGTTTGTATCTCCGGTCTACATTCCGGGAGGATATGGGCTCGAATTCCGTTAAAACTGCCTGCGAACGTTTAATTCTGGCACACAAAAACTCCAAGGCAGATCGAATTAGTGCAATTTGCATGTAGTCTTTTAAAAGCGGTAAAATGGATTATGCAGTTCACTTTACACTAAGGTTCCTCGACAACATCAGCTCACATATATCATCTCACTAATCTCAAGGTTGGAGCACCAAATACGTTTCCGCGAAACCTTTTCCCACCAAAACTTTATATTGGCTTTAAACTTCAAGTGAAAATTTTGAAAATATGTAATTGAGGGCACCTTCACCAATTGTTGTGCATTGGATAAATCAGAAGTTTTTCAATCGATTTACCTCTTACGTTTAAAAGCCTCTAACTACCCCCCAAAGTGAACATTTCAGTGATATAAATAAGGCTCAGGTGAATTCACTTAGTGGCAGGGACAAACTGAAGACTGTTTATCGCGTGGACAGCTATAGCTACGTATCCTGTTGTAGAGTTAGCTCAACTAGCAGCTTGCACATTCTAATACTTAATGACTGAAGTACCAATATGGTGTACAAAGAGGTTTACCAATTAAGTAAATAGTACCAGTTATTAATAATGCTTGCGAGTAGAGTTTATATTTTATTGTTATACATTATTATAAACAATGAATTACATAATGTAGAAACAAACATAAAATTCTTACTTTCTTGTATAATTTGAATATAACCCAAACGGGTTTGTAGATAAAGAATAGAGTGTTTTATTAATGTTCATATGTAATAAGGAGAAACATATTTTCTGCAGACGCTAGACGTTCTAAAAGCAAATTTATATATTATTATGATAACAGAGTATTGTTCCTTGCAAGTAGCACACACGCAGTCACACTGACAAAAATAATAAAATATGACAGCTGACTTTTGTCTTCTGTTAGTAACAAACGCTTAGCAATTACTGTTTAATCAGCTGCGTATTAACAATTTAAACAAAAAAATTAAAAATAATACGGCAGACAATATAATTGTTTTAAAAATTTAGCGTTACAGATACCAAAACTCAGGCATTTACTGGCAGTTTTGTCGTGGCTTTTATAGATTACAATAAAAAAATAACTATTTCAGTAGTCACGAAAATGTGTACTTCAGTTTTGAATGTTGTCGACGAGATTTAAAATAGTTAAACGTTTACTGTTTGGCTAAGGAAATTATTCTTTCTATTAGCATTGCATAAAAGTAACCAATAGTAATACAAGAAACTTTCAGATGTAGTCTTATATTCAAATTCAAAACCGTGTTATGCATAAAATTACATTCTGCCATTGCGAAGAAATTGAAAAAAATCTACGTTTAAAATAAAACAGTACCATTTATTTAAAATGGCGTATATGACTCTAATACGGAATGTTATTCAATAATTGGTCATAAATAAACAATGCTTGCCATTAAAAATGCATATATTTGATACTTACTTCAGAATAATAAAAAATAGCGCTTGGTTCCCTTATGCGTGGTTATCAATAATTTATTTCAATTGATATAAATACGAGTATGTTGCTTTAGATATGTACTGTACATAACACATTTCTTTTTAAATGTCTAAACACTGAGGACTGTGAATTTATTAAGATATCTTTTAAACTCTTAACACTTTAAATCGTCTTTTATACCTTTAAATACATATGTCTTTCGGAATAAAATGTTGTTATGTAAGCACATATAATTAATGACCTTGAGACGCCCTTGCTGTATTAACTTTATCCAGTATTTCGTCTCCTCGTCATAATTGTCTCAGAACAAGCATATTGCTTGAGAAGCGTAAGACGATTACAGCGCCTACATAAGACATAACTCATTTAGTATGGCTTTTAGCGTTCAACTATACGGTAAGTGCATTAAGTAAACGCTAATAACCTGTAAATAATGCAAAACGCTACTTTTAAGATGTTAAGAAGATTGCTTTTTACTTTGTAGGAAAACCAGTTAGTCACGCCATATTTTAAAGCTAGAAAATTCTATAACGTTTTCTTTCTTCCGTATAGCGACACACAAATTAATTAAAGTATTATTCTGGCCAGTGATGAAGGAATAGATATTTCCTGCTGTTAGGTCAGTCTGAAATGCGTACTACATTAATATTATATGTATATATTGCCAAAGTTAATTTAGATAAACATAAAATAAATACTTACGCAGATACCCCATTCCTAAGTATCCGAACGATAAAATTCCTCAGTTTATTCTGTACCATGCGAATATTATGTCATGAAAGTAGTGATTTATACGTCCGTTCATTTGCAGTTGTATGATATACACAAAACGGTTTACATTTAGTCACGTAACATTTTCAGGGTTACTTCCTGGTACTCCCCTTCCAATTTTATGACTAAATTAATTATTTTCTAATTATCTAAATGTAAATAAAACCTTAAACGAGCTGAGGTGAAATAAATCCCGTTCGAAGCCCGCCCACATACTATAAGGTAAGTGGGCTTTTCGCTTCGTCGTCAGCGAGGTCATTAGATACAGAATACCTACATTTGAACTATTTAATTTCACAATGAGAATAACAATATATAGCCTAACCTCTTGAGTAACGGATACGCATTGTTTCTTTGTTGATGTATGGAAAGGTGGAAACACAGAAGTCTAACGAAAATTTGTACGTAAACGAAAAATGGGATGCCAACACGCAATAAAATTGTTTGTTTTAAACTAACTTTTTTTTCAGTTTACAAGCGTTTCGTCTTTCTTTAACTCGTCCCCAAGGTATTGACGGTTGCTGATATGTTGGTGAAATGTCCCAGAAACATTCTTTTTAAGCGCCTATGAGAGCAGCTAGGCAGTACTGGTACGACTGAGCCAACATGAGAACTTAGTGTATTCCGTCATCCACGCCCCAACGGATAACTAACTAATCTCACACAAAGTAAGTGGCAATACTGTAAAACTACAAGGCACTATGCATAGAGATGATAGGACATCGCGAAAACGTTTTGTGTCAACATAGCCTTGAAAATACTGTAGTTTCTTCTGACATGTATGACTGGGTGATTAACGTCTGACACTACGTAGCTGTCTGCATAACAATAAAAGGCATGACAAGATGAGTATTCATAGATATGCGCCATTGCTTGCGAATGTTGCCAAGTCGCAGATAAACCCACAAAAGCATAAAAATACAAAGAAAATTAAAAATGCAAACAAAATTACGAACAAATTAATTAAATAAGACCATATATGGTCTTTGTCAACACACACATAAATAATTCCAGAATAGGAATATAGTCAGTATAATATAACAGAAAGTAACAAAAACAAAACAGAAAGTATATGAACAGGACGACGATGATGGACAAAAAACTACGAGGACAACACAAATGAACACAGCGACAGAAAAGATTCATCGTCGTCCTGTTCATATACTTTGTTCTGTCTGTTTTTTGTTTCTGATAGTCTCTATTATCTTATACTGACTATATTCCTATTCTGGAATTATTTATGTGTGTGTTGACAAAGACCATATCAGGTCTTATTTAATTAATTTGTTCGTAATTTTGTTGCATTTTTAAAATTTTATTTGTATTTTTAGGTTTTTGTGGGTTTATCTGCGACTTGGCAACATTCGCAAGCAATGGCGTGTATCCATGAATACTCATATTGTCAATCATCCTCACTGCAAAAATCTTTCAAAGATAATAAAAGGCATCACATATTACAATAGCGGGATACTAATTGGTTTAGTCAAATTGGGTAACAGCTCCATATAGAAGCGAAAGTCAGCAATCATTTCACAAGCTGAACGTGCGTTGAAACCCAGCAAACAGTCAAGTTGTCCCGCGATAAACCATCATCTCTTAACTATGCAGCTACATCCAGTCACGTGTAAGTCGTCGTCGTACCAATCATTGCGCAAACACGTTCTGATACACTTGCACTGCAATGGAATGGAGAGATTATTGCCAACTATACGCAAGGGTAATACGTTGTGAGTGTGGGGAAACGACGAAATGCAAGGGATGTGGAGGCAGGGGTGCCAAACAAATGACGACATCCGCCACGTTTCCAACTGCAAATATCGGGAGCTATTCCGGATAGCAGTGTTGAGAGGCGAGTCTTCTGACAACCTCGCGCTATTAAATCGCAAATTCAACTACACTTGCTGTGTTTTCATACGACGTTTGCAAAGGCCTCTAGTCTGATGGGCCACATTTGTTCAGGCGAGTTGAGGCCATCGAAACACGATCAGGGGAGCCTTCAGTACAACTGCAGTTTGCATTGTGAAACACTTTATGGGTGTGTTTTCAAAGATTGTGTATATAATTAAGGCCAGAACTGCCGAGTTGTTTACCTCAGTGGCCGAGCAGAATGCAGCATGACGAGCTGGCAGTCTGGCTGCCCGCCAGAGCAGTGTAGGTGGTTGAAGGGAGCAGTGGGGAGATGTGACGGCAGGTTTGTGTGCGTGCTTGGAGCTAAGAGACGCCCAGTGTTGGCGACAGGCCCGAGGCGTCCCGACGCATACTTGTCTCTTGTCCAACGACGGGCACCTCTTCCGTGCGTCATGAGGGCCTGCCCACGAGTAACGAGCTCGCCTGACGGCCGACTATAAAACACCCTCTTACCAACAACCACCGTCTCTCTTTTCCGCCCTCTGATGACTTTTCCATGGCGTCAGCAAGTTAACCCTTTAGACATGATTTATTTATTTTTCTTTTTTCACAAAACGTTGACATTTTTCTCCTTAATTCTTTCTGAATCAGACAGGTGCTGGTTAAGGTGTGTTCTCGCCTTGGAGATATCCAACGCGAATAATGCATCTCCTTGCTTGATGTGTCGGAGCGGTGCCACACTCTAATATCCGAAGGGAGTAACCACGAACACACATTCAGGGTGCTGATGTTGCTTCGGGGCTCGTGAGTATTGGTGGGCACTACATCGGGACGGGTTCCTCGGCCTCTAGTGCTAGCTTTACGCTTCCATGGCCCCTCAGCACAAAAACTTCTCACACCCAAGTCAACCTGCAGCCTCCTCGTGGCGCCACTGGATCTTAGAACCAATGCAGGCTCTGGCGTGCGGGCCCTATGCATCTCGACTCCTCAGAGTTGAGAAAGGGGTATCTGCCTTGATGGATTCTCCGACAGATGGCAACAAGGAGAAACCACTAGGTGGGGCGTTAGACTACCTAGCACTCAGGCTGTTGGGGCCCAAAAACCCAGAGCTCCATGTGGGAGATCAAGGGTAATGGAAATGGACGAACCTGATGCGGTCTGGGGAATTAAGTCACACGACCAAGCCGTGCGGCTGTAAGGGTGGTCCCCCCCCCCCCCGATGGATGCGCCGTCGAAAGGTGTACCCAGTATGATCTTGTACTCAGACGGTCAGGCAGGAAAACTCACAAATGTCACGGAAATTAGGTAGTACTTCGGGCGACCAGGTTAGCCCCACGGTAAGGTTATCTGCCGTGACTACATAGTCTGGGTTGGATTCTTAATGGTGGTGGTTGCCTTTATGCTGGGCAGGCCTGGAGATGACCCTTTCTCCAGGAATAGCCGACGAGTAGGCTAAGAAAGTGCCCGGTATCAGACCTGGAAAGTCGGTTAGGGGTTAGATAGGCCCTGACTCAAACCAAGAGGAGGTTGAGCTGAGGATGTCAGTCGGGGGACAGAATAGTGGACGAGATCCTCGGATGGGTGACTATAGGCTCTCTCGCTAGCATCTGTTTGTTCTCCTTTGGAAGGTGGATGGAGGCGCAGGTTAGTGTTCGTCTAAGGGTTCGGCGGTTCCAAATGACTGTTAGCTAAAGTCCATTGCGGGGCAGAGCGTGATCTCTCTCCTCGCCCATGGTGGCCGGGCTCCGTGATGGCCTTGAGCTAAGAGCTACCGTTAACAAAGAAAGCCATGAGTAATCGTGAGTAAATTGGTATGAATCAGACAGTTTGTACTAAGTAAAGCTGCACATAAATGTGCCCAGAATGTTTTTGTGGGAAATATAAATTATAATAAATTAAGTACCTTGAACTTTATGTTGCATTACTTGATGCCACCACAGGTCCGAAAGGGATAATATGGCCGCGTGCCCGAGTCGCTGAGAGATGTGTACAGAGCTTCGACCGAACCAGGTCGCATTAACTACCTCGCTTCTCGTAAATGCTCGGGAACATTCGTTCATCCTCGGTGACTCAGTAAGAGTTCATCCTCTTATCCCTGTCCTGTAGTTTACATTAGTTTATGTTAGCTTTAGTTAGTTAAAGTTGGTTTAGGTTAGTTTCAAACGTTACAAAAATTATGTACCCTAAATCTAAGAACGAAACTACAATATGAATGAACATGGGGTTACGATGCCGTCACATCAATAGCCGAGGATAACCGAAAGCTACAGAGTCTTTCTGATAAGTGAGAAAGTTAACGCAACTCAGACACTAGTGACTGGCACAAGTCTAATCAAAAACTGCTCAACGTCTACATGATATATACTTGGGAACAGCATTCAAATAACGTTGAACGCGTGTATACCGTTTTCTTGTCCTCAATTAATATTCAAAGCGTATTTTCACGAGACCGAAAATTGTGAAATCATGATTTTTTTGCTGTCCTTATTAGGTATTACAATTTTAATTCACCTTAAGGGTAATTGAGAGTGAGAGATTTTGGTCGACACCTAACATCCAGATTTTTAGCACTAATGAAGGGTGACATGATGTGGGTATGAAGAGGCTCCGGAATTAAGCGGCGGGAAATTGGAAGATCCCCGAGAAAACCCATCGACCAACGTCATCGTTCGACATTATTCCCACATGCAAAAATTGGGGAGGGTTTATCGAACTCACCGGGAATCGAACACGCATGTCCTTGGTGGGAGGCGAATGATTCGGTCAACGCATGCTTTTGGTGACTACACCATAAATTTCTCTAAAATATTACGACATAAAATGGTAGCTAGCTCTGAATGTTTCATAGAGCGGGTTGACAGCGAAATGACTGCATACCGGTCAGTTCACTAACATGAGTCTAAACGCTAGTGTGTGCCATCCATGATCCGAGTACTGTGTCGCTCTTAGCCAAATATATTTATTGGATACGTGAACCCAGGCAGCCACCTTCAGCTGGTTACACGATGATGCTATGTGTTTGGAATGAGCTGTAACCAATTAGGACTAAGCAGCTGCCTGTCAGCAGTACTGTGGTTGGCTGCAGCTAATTTATCGCAACACCTCGCAGTATGTTTCAACCGGTTTTGGGAGCACCGCTCTCGGTTACCAGGGTTGCCAACAAAACAATAAATTCTCAACACAACATTATTTACCAGACAGATAGTAAATAGCAATGCTTTAAATCAGTGTTACTTACCTGAATTTAAGAACTACAAAAAATTGTGTGCCGTATCATGTTAAGTCGTAATGAAATCTCTTAAAATTTGATGATACAAGATTGGTTTAGTATGAAACTCTCTTGTCAGAAAGTTGACAAATTTGAACGCGAATAAGTACGGATAAATTTATTGTATGAAATACTATGTGCTTTATTTTCAACCGTGTGTGTCATCATTAGCAATTAATTAACGAAGCGTTCTAACATGCCATATGTACGACTCATGGTCAACAACTGCTTTTGCACTCCCTCTGCGATTTCTATTATAATGTGCGCTTATAAATAACTATAATTATCCGCTTCGTGTTATTTTCCAAATCCGCATCTGACTTGATATTTAATATACTGGTACTAAGAACTGTTTAAATAATGAATTATATTTTACTGAAAGTATGCAATCTAATATTTTATGTATGGTGTTGTCGACGTTACTATAAAAATTAATATTTTTACTCCTTGTCAAAACCAGTAGTAAATGCTTAGTGCAAATGATTAAAAAATTTTGCATCAAGTTGTTACAATGCCATATGTGCACGTGTTTATTTTTGCTTCATAGTTATTGGCTGTACCAATAAGAATAAAATCACTGCGACACAATATAAGTCATTGATTTGTGGGTAGAAGCGCAAGTCGCTAAAGAGTAAAATACATCCAATCACTGACCGTGAGGTAGAGCTGCATATGTGCACATAAGTCATCGAAACATACAACACTCCCATATGGTCGCCACCACGATAAATTATATAACAGTCATCAGTGTCAACCAACCATCATAAATACATGTGTATTAATAGCTATGTCTTGCGACCACTCGATCTCCTCACCAACATCAGGATCACATTGAAATAGTTTTCATTTCGGTACCATTACTTTACCAAGTTTTATACAGAAACATAATAAATTGTACATATTGTGTCTTTGTGAAAACCAGAGAGAGAGAAGCAGGTGCAGAGAGTGCCTGGGGTCTCGCCACCCACCCACGCTCAAGCCACCCCGCCCAACTGCTGAAGGAGGGTTGGTGACCCAGTTAATATTTTTGTAAGTTGTCATTGTACTACAGTTATTTTGTAATTAAGAAATCATAAATGTTAACAAGCAAGGAACCGTTTTGCGTAACTGAATGTAGACAGCAAAGAGAAAATAAGGAATTAATTAATAAGTACGGTTCTGGCCGGAATCGTTGTTCTTGAGAGGTGGAGCCATCAGTTGAAAGCTGGCTTCTGATTGGCCCAAATCAAGCCGGAGCTTGAGGGCCAAGTGATGGGGTGTTTTGACGCGTATCAGGAGGGAAGCGAGATGCGGTAACGGTTTAGGGACTTTCATTCGCCGACGAGCCACGAAAGACGGCGCACCGGTTGCTGCCACCTGGCGTCGGAGTTAGGCGTCGAGACGCCTTAGAGGCACGTTCGTCGACGAGCCACGAAAGACGCCAGCGATCGACGAAGGACCGCGCGTTGGGTTGCTGCCGGCGGGCGTCGAACTGGGCGTCGGGACGCCGTAGTGGAGATAGACGCCATCGAGTCGCGAGTGAGATTAAGATTTTGTCGAGCAGCGAGGTATTGTGGGCCGAGGTGCCTTCATTACCGTCGTTGTTTTGGGGCGCTGGGACGCCATTGACTAAGAGATCGTCAAGTCAGGAAGTACGTCGGGCCGAGGCAACTGTGATTGGTAATTGAAGAGACATTGTAAGACGAAGCAGTATATCTTCTTAATAGTCGTCGGGGTCTCCGTGCACGCGACTGTTATCCTTAAGATCCGTACCGACAATTCTGCGATAGTAACGGTCCGCCCCGAGAGGACAGCAACGACGTGCTGCCCGGGAAAAGACTTGCGAGCTTTTCATTACATTACCTTAGTGCCCAAAACTTTATCCCATCATACAATAGTCAATAAAACATCCGCATAATTTAAATATGTTAAACATGAAGACGAGGGGCCGTCGTAAACAAGTTGGTACAAAGTAGATTTCCGTCAAAAAATCAGCGGATCTACATGTTGCATGCGTGACTTACGTAATGTGTAGTTAAAGGACATTTGTATTGACAAGTGACTTCAGCGAAAAAGTACAAAAACTTATAAAGTGGTAATGAGCCGTAGCATTACATACTGGCGCCAATCACGTCTGTTAACAATTAGGCAGAGTTGGAATTCCGGAGCAAAAAACACGGAACGAAGTCATCAGCCGCCGAGGTTCTCTCTTCACGGATCCACATGCCGGGACCACGGCAGGTCTAGACTGCCCGCCCTACAAGACACAGACCGACCAGAAAATTAACGACCGTATACACACACACGCGTACACACACAGACACACGAACACACACTACTAAACCCGTGCACATGTCGCCGCTGAACAACCACCGTGCTCACGGGTTGTCGCTGCCTCATTTGGGACGTTAGGACGTCTGGGCGTTCGTCTTGCTGCCGTGTGCACGCCTCGTAAACTAGACTGTCTCTGACACGTGTTGCTTGTTGCCTTCCCACACCCCCGCGCGACCTTACGGGAGTTGGAGGGGGGCATAGGTGCTTTTGTAAACTTTGTTTGACAATGTGTTTCAGAAACGTATGATCAAATTTTGCCAGGGGATTGCTAACGCGAAAAGAAATAATCTTAAATGTTATATATGTAGTCCACCACAAATATTAAGGACTGTTGAAGTCCTTAAGCCCATACTAAATACTTTTTATATCACTGGTGAAAAATCTCCAAATTTTCAAATGAAAGTTTAAAAAAAAATTCTGGACTAAGAGCAGTCATAAAAAGGAACTTTATATAAAAGTAGTTTGCAAAATATTGCACCGCTCCCAAAACAAAGAAGTATTACGGATATACGCTATTGCAGTAAGTGGGGTGTCACAGAATACCACAGGATATATACGAACAGACAAGTAAATAACAAAAAAGGATTATACATATGCAATCCGGAAAGGAATGCTTTCAGTGAGTTACAAAAAATTTAAATCTACACAAACAAACACATAGACACAGAAAACAAACCAAGAAAGGTTGTGATCAGTTTGGAAACAAAAAAAAAATGCAGATAATTCCACAGCAGGAATACGTTAGTAACAGGCGAATTAACGAAACAACAAATAAAAACAATTCCAACGTTAAACAGAATAAAGGAACGAAAATATTGCACCGTTCGAATGTAAAGACCGAAAAGAATATTTTGTGTGATATTATGAACACTACTTGCACTAGAAGAACAAAATGTGATATGTATAGTAAGTAAACATAAATCTGCGGTAACATCAAGTTACAGTTCGTCGAATGAACCGCCGTCATGTGAAATATCTGTTTGCTCACTGCTGTTGTATACGATTTGGTTACTGTGATCGAAAAGCGATAATTGATCCCATAGTAACCAAACAATGTCGTACATAAGTAATGAGAGTACTTTTCTTGCAACTCTCTAGGATCCAGAGTTTTCATGCAAAACGCACTCAGCGGTTACAGTTGCAACTATGATAGCATGATTGGTAGGCAACTCTTCCCGTGTCTCGAATGTGAACAAATGTATTTCTCCAACTAATAACTTAAAGACGCGGTCTACCACAATTTTCATCACCATTTTTTATTTTTTATTTGCACGACATTATAGCCTGCAATGTCTTTATCCACTGTGATCTTTTTGAGTTTGATATATCAGTTGGTTTTAGTGTAGTCCTTAAAACGGAAA
This sequence comes from Medauroidea extradentata, assembly GCA_003012365.1. Classification (NCBI taxonomy): domain Eukaryota; kingdom Metazoa; phylum Arthropoda; class Insecta; order Phasmatodea; family Phasmatidae; genus Medauroidea; species Medauroidea extradentata. Next base: position 12,553 of record PNEQ01070673.1, read on the forward strand.
CATGCAAAATATGACTTTAACAAGCCATTACACGAAAAATATGACAGATAAAACCATTTCGTAAGAGCCAAATTAAGTCACATTTTGTGTCTAAATTAGAAAAAAAATATCTGGTACAAATAATGACGCAAATAAATACGAATCTCAAAGACACGAATTTATATCTACAGGTAAAGTTAGTAAAATAAACTCCCATAAGACTGATTTACGCATTATTTTAGAAATTAACTTTTAAAACTAATATCAAATGTCAGCAAGCTGACAGTCATTTTCCTTTACAACTAGAAAAATTTGTATGTCTTTGAAGTTAGTGATACATAAAATTGTAATCATTTAGTAGTTAGGCAGATAGGGATCAACGTAATTTGTCTTTATAGAGAAATCAATGAAGAGAAACCTTGACTACCGAAATCAGGACGGCGGGACAAGAAATTTAACCCATATCCTCTGGCAATTCAGCATAGTTTAATCAGTGCTATAATAAACCGCCTTTATATGTTATTGCAAAATGTTTATAATTGCTAAAAATACTTATGACAAAATGAAAAAATTAAAAAAAAATCCAACAACGGTGTAACACTATGCTCACAAAAAGTTAATTATTCCTAATGTATTCTGAAATAATTTCTCAAATGTCTTTATAAATAACACATAATTGTTGCAGTAAATATTTGATAATTGTAATATTATATTTGCTCAGATAAATAATCGTAAATGTTTACCTTTTGTACAACAATAATAATACTTTTTCGTATGAAGTTCTAACATTGCAAATTATATATTATATATATATATATATGTGTGTATATAGGCTATATACATAATATACCTTTTGTATAACAACAATATTACTTTCTCGTATGAAGTTCCAACATTGAAAATTATATATATATATATATATATATATATATATATATATATATATATAAATAATGAAATGTCCTCATTCACTCATCAACGCACAGTCCAAACTGTTGGACCTAAAACTATGAAATATGGAGGGAAACTTTCCCTTAACCCGTAGGCACCCACTAAGAACGGATTTTTTTTTTTAATTATAAAATTAAGGGGATCAAAAGGGGAGAAATGTGTGTTCAAAGAATCCATGATCTCTCATTAATCTGGAAAGCTAACATTATATTTTTACTTCAAGATATTTCCCAAACAATCGCATATAAGCAAATTTTTCGTTTTTGCGAAATTTGAAAATTAAGAGGGGTGAAAAGCCGTAAAATGTGTTATTCGTAAATCCTTGCTTACTCATAAACCAATTAAGACATCGAGATGACTTTTTCTTCAGAATAATGCTTACGTAAGTATCTAAACCGTATTTTCAGGATTTTTACAAATTCCAGCTCACACGATGTTTAAAAATTTAAATAGTATTTCCAATTAATCATCCGTATCTCCTAAACTAGGTAAATGATCGACATGACTTTTATTTTTAATTGAGCTTAGACATGAAATGATATTACACGATTTTTCGAAATTCGACCTAGAAATGTGTTTAAAAAATAAACCGTGTTTCTAATTAATATTTTATATTGTTCATTTAATGAAGTTATTTTTCATGGGTGTGAAGCGTGTGTAAATTAATTTTTTTTTTTAAATAAATAAGTTAATTAAGGGTATGAAAAGCATGAAAATGTTACAGAACTTCCCGAAAAGTCAGCATGACCATTGAGAAACAATTCGAATTTTTTTTTCCCATCCGATTTGTAAATTAACGTCTTTAGTCTTGGGCCACTACACAGATATGAATTCTCACAACCTGTATTGAAGCGTTCCGCTTGGAATGACGTATGCGAAGTCTGCGGTGTGGGAAGTTTCAGGGTCGTAACCCTCGTATGACTTAGCGACGAGAATTATTGTTATTATGTACGCATATATTAGTGGCAGCTGGATGATTGCGACGGAACAATCGAGTTATTTGGACTGTTCTGAACAACTAAGGTCTTGAAAGCCGGTTTAAGGTGACATGGGTTGAATATGGAGCAGTGCCTGGAGTGAAGGGCGGGGGAAATCGGAGATCACACAGTGTCTGTCATCAATCAGGCAGAATCCCCACGTGAAAAATTTCGGTTGAACCAGCCGAGGATCGAACCCGGATTGCTAGAATGTTGTCAAATATCAAAAGAATACCTCCGAAAGCCTTGCCGCGGAAAAAGAGCGTGGGGGAGGGCTGTGATATGCACATGTTAAAGACAGCTGCCAAACATGACGTGTGTCGTCTCTGAATATACGCACCCAACATTATTTATATTTGCTTCGGTGGGATTGAAGAGAATGAATTTGGCGTTAAAATCTTTGTTTGAAATAAATTAAGGCACTTATGACATAAAAGAGAGTACAGACACTTATCAATATTTTAAAGAGTTTTTGTTAACATTCAATTATTCCACGCGGCCACGGACGCAGCCACGAAGCTAGTGATCTTATAAAATACAATTTTCATAATTACTTTTTATGAGCTGGTTTAGTGGTTACAGAAACTAGACATAAACAGCCAAACATTCGGAAAACCGAAATTTCATATATAGGATGTTGGGGGAACAATTGTCCCATTTATAGGAAAGATTCTTGGGTTCAGTGCCACGATTATATAACGTAATATTCACAAACTGAAGCTATTTGCATATGTCTACACCACCCTTATGAATGTTCCTATTAATATGTATTTAATTATAAATGAGCTAATTAGAAGTATTATTGCAACGCATATTTGTATTTCAACAAATAAATATGGGTACGACACAAACAATTTCCAATGCTACAAGTAGATATCCCCAGCTGACTAGTTATCAAGTTGTAGTATAATACGCACGAATTGCTATATGAACATAGGCTTGGAAACGTACAGTTACTGTACTACTGACTTGCAGTGCATGAAGCGCGCAAGCTGGATCATGTCACTGCAGAATGCTTCTTGGGACGATGCTGCCGTCTGGTATATATTGTGAATAATAGCTGCACGGAGTAATACGATCCATCCCACAAGTGAGGCACTATACGCCATGTATTGAGTACTGTAGTGCAGAAATGGTGCATTTTTCTACCTATGATAACATAGTAATTTTGTCCCTCCAGAAGTAACAATCGTTGCTTCAAAATATGTACACACAATTTTGCAACAACCAGTTTATCTGCGTGGTAAAGTTTGAAGTACGACGGGGAGTGTGGTCACTAATACAAGACAGTACATTGAAGTATTAATAATATTTCTTTGGCAAAATCTATTAATTTTACTCATGTAACATACGGTATTGTAACTTCACTATCTTAACGATAAATGGGAATATTTTGTAATACACGAAATTCCCCAAGATGCTTATTATAAATTGTTAATAATGTTAAATTTTGTTGAACATGAGCGTGAATGAAAAAAAACTCCGTCTGTTTAAAAAGGACGCTTTTTTAATACCACATAGCGCTAGAAATAATGCAATATTCTTAACAGTCATTAGTTTATTTCTTAACTTTATTGTGTGATACAAATATAAAAATAATAAAATTAATTAGCGATTGAAAAGGAAACTAAGTAATTCTGTAGTAGAAACTTATGTACCTGTCTTCTGAACTACTGTCAAAATGTAAACTGATGGATTATGTAGTAATTCGTCATGGGGAAATCCCTGAGTAAAATTAGTGTCCCGATTAACTGCCGTTATGTTTCCCACACGAAAAATAATCTCATGACACAAGTTAGTCATACCAATCACTTAACCACTGAGGCTCTTTAACATTACATGAAAATGTTTATTCTAATTTTTATAAGCAAGAGTAGGTGAACTGGACGATGAGTACATGAAGGAGAACCACATGAGTGTATTTGGGCGCTTGTAAGCAATTAGGTATACATATGAAGAACCTGCAGCGTGTTTTGAAATGGTAGGTGCTCTTCGCTGGCGGTCTCGAGTGTACTAGGCCGCGGGGAGCGGCTGTCTTTATTACAGTGGTGTGGTTGCAGGGGCGGGGCTTCTTCGAGAGGAGGGTGTCGTTTATTTCGCTCTCGGTGGAAGTGCACTCACGCGCCCTTCATCACCGGCAGGGTGCAAGGAGGGGAGGCCATTAACCTTGACCCCGGGAGCCTGCTCGCGGGGAGAAGGATGACGAGGGTAAGAGAGAGAACCCGGGTGTTTTTGTTGACTACTCTCACGTCAGACTACCCCTTTCCCTTCCGCGACCGTGGCCACGGGGTGTGAAATAAGACCCCCGCGGCCGTGGCCCGCACACATGGTCGCCCTGGATACGAGCACACAGAGAGAGTGTTGGTGTGTGTGTGTGTGTGTGTGTAAGGAAGAGGGAGGACACTTGCTATACACGTCTCCAGGCAAGGCCAGCATTGTAATGTTTCCCGACATGAAGCAGCCACGGTTACCGAAGATAAAGTGACCATTCTATATGTTCACCCTCTTTCCAGAAAGTGTTGCTTGCAGAAATGGATCAAGAGCACAACATGCGTACCTGTAAAACCTTATATATATATATATATATATATATATATATATATATATATATATATATATATATATATATATATATAGACACACACACACACATGACACACTTACTGAAATGTGCTCATTAATGATTAATTATCAAACATTTAATTAACTAACTCTTACAAATTGGTACATGTTTCAAGTCTAGCAACATTTATTTTTATTTATGGACGATGAGTTTAATGTAGACTTCTTTACTGTCGGGTAAATATGTCCATAATTTAGTTGTTAAACATCTTACGGTTTCACTCTGAATTACGAATTATACTGTATTACTTAAACGTTCAAAGAATAGAATGTTTTTCATAACCACTGCAATCCATAAATGTTACGTATATTACTGTAAATGTATCTATTACACGACATTTACTGTCCGAAATTGGGTGTATGTGTCTGTGATTGTATGCAAAATGTTAAGGGAAATACACGTATTAGTAGATGGACATAAGGCACTAAATTATTTTAAATCTTTAGCAAAATATCTGAGATACTCCAATGAATTTATGGCTAGAAGGCAATTAAAATATGATCTACATAAAGGCCTACTTCAAAACCGGTTGGGATACTGAAATTCACAGTAATGTATGTAACGAATATTTAAAAGCATTGTTGTTACTAATATAATACACATTTACCACAAAAGTGTTTCATAAAATATATTTTACTATCAATTACATTTCGTTGTAATATTTTAGCACTGCAAGAGTGCTTTGTACCTTATCAGTGAATAAAGTACCATTTTTGACAAACATATTGCATTTGACTGACAAAACGAACGATTCTCCGTGATATTTTGTCATGTTTGAGATTTCACTGAGGTATTATTAACTGTTATCACGGTTATCGAAAACGGTCACGTTGTTTAAATGCTGTAATCTTTAATCGTTTTTGAAAAATTATGTATGGCATTTGGAAATTTATTACAATAAATCTGAGTAGACTCTAAACGAGGATTACTTTTGGCACTTTGGGTAACTTTAGGACATTTCAAGAAAATATGTTACTCATGTATATCCATGAGTAAAGAAACTAAGGCTCCTTAAGATATTACCCAAAGAGTAGAAGTGTACGGGAAATTTAATTAATACTTACTTACAATTGACGCACGCGTACAATAAAAAGTATCCAAAGTCACTCTCGCTTAGGGTACGTAAAACAGACGAAATAAATTAAAGCACGAATTTTTTCTTAAGAAACATTTGATTTTTGTCATACACATTGTTAGTTAAGCCAGTTTTCTAATAATAATATTTTAACTGTTGAATAATATTTTAACTGTCGAATAAAAAACATATATTCATTTCTAAATTACAATCTTAAAAAGCAACTTTTAAAATTCCTCGAATTTAATTTAGTCCAATGACAAAGTTTAATTTCTTCTCTAGAATAAATGTACTGTGTTTTATACGAGGTAAATATCAATTTACAAAACTATTCAAACGCGTGTGACTGCTGTATGTGTGGGGGTTAATGTCACGCGATAGATGGATTTAAGTACACATAATAGTATACAATTGATCTTTCTGAAAAATTCATGTTTATTAAAATATTTAAGATGGTTAGATGTTCTGGTTTTTTCGCGGGAAATCTTTACTGTTTGCTGGGTTACAACGCACGTTCAGCTTACTAAAAGATTACTGGCTTGAGCTTGTACTTGGAGATGTTACCCTATTTGAATGAGCCAATAAAAATCCCGATACTGTAATATTTTATTCCTGTTATTGGTCTGCAGACAGATACGTTGTGTCAGAAGTATTTCACCCAATCATGTAAGTTGTAAGAAACCGCGGTATTTTAAAGGATATATTGACACAAAATATTTTCGTGATGTACCATCATCTCTAGTGATGATTTCAGGTTTGACAGTTTTTGGAAAATTTAATATCACCTCCATCATGTCTAAATAAATTGTAAATATGCTCATGAAGCAAGCTATATTTTTGGCTGAGTGGTTTGAGGTTGAATGATTTTATGCTAAATAATTTTAGGCTGAATAGAGTTGAAGAGAACTTTTAGAGTGAATGGTTTTAGTGGTGCGGAATCCAAATATTTCCACAACTCGCTATAATAAATTATTTATAGGTGCATAGTTGAGTAAAAATATTAAAGACGCTTAGCCAGGAATAGTAATTTTATTCTATACTCTTACCAACATTGCGCCTGCTTTCCAGTCGTCACTACTCAGAGGATTCGTAATCTACGCAAGTGTTTCTCTGGGTTTGTTTCTACTCCATATGTTTTTATTTGTGACATAGAAAGATGTTTGCTATTCTTACCGGCATTGATATTCTTCCGGCAGTGGCAAGTTTACGTTGTGAGGCGAAGTTGTACGAAAGTCCTCATTTCTCGAGATTACTTCCCTCAACATTTTACAACTTTGGTGATAGAAGAGATGCTGCCTTCGGAAACACGCAACATTTAGTACAGCCGGGAAGGTTATCCAGCTCTACATAACACATTAAATATTCTATTTTAAAGCAGCGAAGCTCTGGTGGGGCTTTCTGAACCTGATTAACGGTTCATGTGCACTTATGTAAAGAGGACACAGTTTTAAAATCGGGATACAATATGTTTTCTTTTAGCATTCTCAGAGAAAATACGACTCACCGTATATCCTTTTATCAATGCCGGCACGTTATTTGCTAAACACACTACAATGCATCGAAGTATCTGTACTGTAAAACATCGAACGTTTCCACAGCGCATCATAAACATCTATAATTAGAGCCCGGTAATTTTCGCGAAAAGAATTTTGCAGCACTTTGTTTCAGTGTCTTACGTGCGCACCTGTATCTCTGCTATGTGGTCAGTGATTGGATGCCGTAACACCCAGCGTGTGGAAGTTAAACCCGCAAATCACAGACGTGTATTGATTGGCACAGTCAAATGAATAACGACTCTGCACAAAAACACTCTGTCAATAGCCATGAAGTTGAGCTGCAGGTGTGCACGTAAGACACTGAAACAAAGTGGGGCAAAAATCTTTTCGCGAAAACTACCTGGCCCTATCTATAATGCTAAAATCCGCTAATATATAATGTAGGGCCCGGTAATTTATGCGAAAAGATTTTTGCACTTCTTTGTTTCGGTGCCTGCTTCTCTGCTTTGTGGTCAGTGATTGGACGCCTTAACATACAACGTCTAGAGGTTAATACCGCAAATCACAGACAACACGTCACAGTTGAACCATATTATTAGGGACACCTGTTTTTCGCGAAAAGAATTTTGCCTCACTTTGTTTCGTTGCCTCACGTGCACATCTGTAGCTCTGCTTCGTAGTCAGTGATTGGACAATTTAACTCTCTCGAGCCTTCGGAATCTACTGACATACCACAGACGTGTGGTGCTGCAGGAACGTTATTTTAATTGGCTCAGTCAAATGATATACGGCTCTTCACATAAACACGCTGCCAATAACAGTAAAACAGAACTGCCGACGTGCACATAAGGCATTGAAACAAAGTGGGGGAAAATTCTTTTCGCGAAAATTAGGGGTCCCTACATATTATGCATAAAGGAACCAAGCAGGATATTGTATTGTTCTGAAATTAGTAGAAAATACGTGAATTTAAAACTTAAATACATTAACAACTTATATGTCCTTGTACGGAATCATGTTCTGCAATTTTGTCATGCATGCAGTAGTAATTAAATGCAGGTGTTTATCATTGAACCTAGATTTTCTCAGTTGCATCACAATGGCGCTTGGTTCTTCTATGCATAAAATGTTTCAGTTATCCATGTACTGATTGGCACGGTCAAATGAATATAACTGTGCACTAAAACACTCTGCCAATAATCATGAATTTGAGCTGCAGGTGTGCAAGTAAGACACTAAAACGAAATGGGGCAAAAATATTTTTGCGAATATAAGGGCCCTATGTATTTGTAATACGGAGTAAGCTATAATTGTAGAAATTACTGCATTAGAGCTAGCATTGTCCATTCAAACATTTCAGAATAAGCATTACTGCATACGGCAATAATCACATCACAACACTCCTTACAATTTACGATGTATTTATTTATATGCCTTTTCTTAATATACTGTATTTAATACTTAAAAACAACCACATAAGTACACGTACATTAATACGCGTGTGTTAATATGTACATGTATATGTGTGCTCTGCTATCTGTAATAAAGTGTTTTGAATACGTTAACATTGTGCGACTCACAACTTCCTTAAATGCGATTATTTATGTATTTGGAAATATGAGTTGTACCAAGAAAATTGCACTTAAAAATAACTCTTTAACCAACTCTATAGGCTATATTTTAATTAACGTTTCGGCATTTAATACCGTCGATAGATTTTGTAGCTACAGCTTTCTGTGTTTTCTTCAATCTTTAGCATATAACTTGAAATATCGATGGGGACAGCCACTAAGGGTTCAATTAAATATTCATCTCGTAGCATTCAGCCTTTTGTGCTGTACTGCAAATCAACGGGGAGCCCACAAATTAAACTTCCATCACATTTTGATAATAATGAGTTTTCTTTTAAGCTTTTGCACCACAGTTAAAGCATCAGGCAAACAGGTTAAATAAAAATTGCAACATACCTCTTATCATCAGATGCATTAAACAAAGATTTTTCAGTGTCTAAAAGTATCGCTTAGCAAGTGATTTTGTCATTAAATTGCGTGTAATATTTAAAACCCCACCACTGTAGTAAATATTAATTTGATACTATTTGTACAGATGAAAGACAGTTTATTCCCTGTAATAATCATAATAATTATAATAATAAATACAGATATAAAACAAGGTTTACTTAAGGGGATATGTAGAAAAAGACAGCAATTGCTAGTAAATGTAAGCCAAGAAGGGCTAATTTGTACAATATTACACAAATATAAATCTGGGTGCATACGATGTCTGAGTTTTTTTTCTACCGGCGACTGTGTACACGGGCTAAGCAAATGATTTATCTGGTGATTCGAGCCACAGCTATGATGAAGGCTTAAACTTGAACCAACGACCCTCTCCGCTGTAGAGCGTTGAACGTACCGAACTGCATCATATCGGGGCTGACTAATGAATCAGCTCGTTTATTAACGTGGTCAGTGCTTACCCCTTCCACCAACCTTACGAGCAGCGTTTTGAAGCCTAACTGACGGTAATCAGCTATACTCATCACGCATATAGTCTGGCTAAGAGGCTTTTGTTGCGACAACAAAGAGTGGACATTTTGATGAAATACGACGGCTCAGAGGTATATGTAGCAAGTACATAATACCTATACTTGGCAGGTGCTAAATAAATCAAAGGTATTTCGCGAGTTATACGCAATTTTGAACCTTTGTTAGTTCAGACTGTTCTCTTGCCTAATGCAAGTAAGTGGATTTTGGTATTATTTACACTCACAAAATCTTACGCATTATGACCTTCAAAATTATCCATATGAACCGATGTAAGATATTCAGTCACATTTAATTGGAATAAGTGAATGTTCACTGATTCACTAATGGAATATTTAAGCTCTAAAAATGAATAATGAGTATGCAGTGATAGCCTGTAATACTCATGGAATAATCACGCATTAAATCGGAATCAGTGAATATTTACTTATTAAATTATGGAACATTTAAGCACTAAAGCTATTAAGTTGGCATTCACTAATTTACTTATGGTGACATATTTAAGCACAAAATCTAAAAAGCGGATAGTCACATACTGACACATAGATTATTAAGTTCTTAATCGGAGTCCGTGAATATACACTAATTCACTAATGGAATATTTAAGAAGCACTAAACTGGAATCAGTAAATATTCGCGTAACTGTTTTGAAATCCGAAAAAAAATTAAAAATTCATGTATGTATTGACAGATTTACTGATTAAATGTTTGTTTCCTTGTAACTATTTTTTTATGAATTAATATTTAAGTTTACAGCTAGTAGTCACATGAAGCATTACTAAACAGAATTTTTTACTTGTAAGTAAGCTGGCTGGTTATTTATACTTACTGATGTAAGACTGAAAAAATTTAATAAAAGTTTATTTCCAATTACAATTAAATGGATTTAAACACTATAGATTGTTTTATTTTGGAGGGTTTATTAACGTCCCCTAGGTTTATGCACTTTTCAGGTTTAGTGAGGGACGGTTCACAAACTAACTAAACCTGAGGAAACGTCACAAACATCCATGCCCGTACCGGGATTCGAACCCAGGACCTCTCGCACCGTAGGCCGGCATGAACACTAGAGATATGTATACAAATACGACGTTACGAATTTAAGGAAACTTCCCCTTTAAGGGCCTTAATCAGCTCCCGCTTTAACACTTTTGCAGCAAGTCAGGAGAAAGTTATTTTGGAAGAAATACTACTAAATACACCATAGATATATTTATAAAAGAAAACCCATTTAAAACTATGCTTCTCTGTATTTTTATTACTAGATGTCATGCTTAGAAACGTTGTTTCTGTGTATCTCAAAATGACCAAAAATAGGCCTATTCAGACTCTGTCATGTAGAAAGTTCCAACCGTAATCACAAAACAAAAACAAAGAAGCACGCTCTGGACTTTACAACGCACTTTCCGTAAATAGAATAGTAGAGTAATCACTCAAAGGCCCATAGGAAAAAGCCAACAAACGAAACACTGCAACCGTTTATCGTGCCTAGCGCGTAGAGACAATGCGGTTGTTGAACGCACGAGCCATTGTAGCCCTTATCGCTCCCATGTTTCCGTACCTCAAGTGCGGCATCTAGTGCCTGCTGTATTGGGCTCTTAAGCGAGACATTTATTTACGTTTTCCACACATTTTTGCATGACCATTTACTGTTTTATTTATCTTTACTTTGTACTGTCGCACACTTCAGTTCACGAACTATACTACATCCTGATGTATATATGCGGTCACTCTTAATCGCTTATTATGACGCATGCAATGACTGAACATTTATCTGGTGGTAGTAGTAGTATATACTGAAGAGAAATTTCGGATTATCATCCCGTTTCAAGAACATGGGACAAACGAGGCGCTTTAGCATTATGATTATATGTATTGTATAACAGGTTAATCATATACTACATCAACAAACTTTAAAGAAAATGAAGAAGCACATAACGCATTCCCACAAAAATACCATTAATAATGTAATTACTGTTTATTATAGTGGTAAACCCTTTGTGAATTCCCCAAGTATATTTATTGGATATTTCTAAAGTATATACAATGGTTATCCCAAACGTTTGTATGTTCGTTATCTAAATGGATAACTTTATTGACGTTAAATATATATAAAGGTAACACTTATATTGTTAAAATGTATTAAAAGTTTCGGTAGTTAAATTATTGCTGTAACGAATGCATAAAAATAAAGATATTCCTAAAATGCATTAAGAAAAATACACATCAGAAATAATCAACAGTCATATAATATGGTGGTACAAGTCGGCCCTTAATGTGAATCATCTGAATTTCCTGCTGTGAATAACCATGGAAATTTTCGTAGGACATCCTAATGATCAAAATTAAATTTTTATTGAGTGAGATTTTTCGTATGAGTAGGTAGTGGTAACTTATTCTGTAAGATAAATTGTACTACTGCAACGCATATCTATGTTAAAGTAGTTGTAACTCGCTATGAAGAATTTTTTTCTCTCGCATCGTACCCCGCATAGGTAACGCTTTAAGTGTCAGCCAGGTATGCGATGTCGTAGAGAAATAGACAACGTGTCTAGTTTTAAACTAGTGAGTTCGAACACACCTACCGTACGCAAACAAATATAATAATATCTATGAAGACATCTAGGAATAAATTGTAGAGTATGAAAATATGAGCTGGATTATAATTTTTGAAATAAGTAAGCGTATTTTTGTATTCATTTTGCATGAAGAACATCGCATATTCGGCAGGGATAGCCCATGGAAATCCTGCAGGGATATTCCACAGATATCCTGCAGGGATGTCCCATGGATTTCCCGATAGTGCTGATTTGGCATTGGCAGTCCCACAGATATCCTGAAAATGCCTTAGGACATGCTGAATAGCCTAAGTGGATATCACTCGGATGTCCCTGTGGTCTTAGGAGGACTTATCGTCAATAGAAGATAAATGTAGTGCATCCTATATATTTTCGCACTCTACTTATAAATCATTTACTGAGTATGCAGCTACATTGCCAAGTGAAATGCCACTCCGCAAATACGTAATTACCCTGCAATGAACTAATTCTGTTTTATGACAGGTCACGTAAATATATTGACAACGCCCATGTTTCAGATAAAAGTAAGATAAATAGGCTTACGCTAGCTAATTTACTACACAATTTGTGTTGTAAGAATAACCTCGAATAATTGTTACACGAAAGAGAAAATTTGTCTTGAAAACTGTCGTAGAATTTCTTCAAACCCACGATACTTATTATAGCAGACGAGCACCAAGCAAAATCAAACTTCAATGGCCAGTGAAAATCCTATGGTAACTAAAGCATGGTTTTGGCGAAAAGATACAGCTGCAAGTTGACGGAAGAATGTTTCTTGTGTTCCGCGTATTTGGGAAGTCTGACTATGCATTTGCAGGTCCGAACACATCCGTTCATATGAGTGACAATAACTTTCATACTATGCTAATTTTGTACTTGCGTGAAAATAATACGCTTTAAATACGTATTTAAGGGCGCGATCTACACACATTTCCAACGTCATATTTTTATATCTGCACTAGATATTTTATTCTAATTTTGATACAAATTGTGACTAAATATTACTCTTATGAAGTTTTTTTTATCTCTCATAGTTTTTGCATAATGACTCGTGAACGTCAATATCTGCGTTTTACGGTTTTATGTACGCCACTATAACCAACTAATATACCAAACTTAAAATTTTTACAGTAAATAACGATATTGTAGACTTCAACGTATCCTACTTAAAAACAATGTTTTGTGTGTTGTTTGAAAATTTCTTGAATTTTTAAATTATAATTAAAATTTAAGCATTTTTAAATACAAAAATTTACAATTTTTGTGTTTTTACATAGATGACTTTGTAGCCTACACAATTGTTACTAAGTGTTTTTTTTTTCAGTTTGGTGTGTCATTCGGTTTAAGTGACGTACATAAAACCGTAAAATGCAAATTTCGACATTTACGAGTCGTTGTGCAAAAACTATAAGAGTTAAAAAATTTAATTAGAGACATTATTTAGTCACAATTTGTCATAAATAAGAAAAAAATATCTAATGCAAATATAAGAATAAAAAAATTACGTTGGAAGTTGATGTAGATAACGCCACGCACTAAAAAGGTTTAAAAAAACTATGTTTAAAATATATCGAACACGCAAAACTATTTCATAATATTATTCTTGGCCACATATTATTTGTATTAATATTATTATTATTGGCAAATTAAATTTCACTGCATGCTTAAAAATCATACCTTTATGTGTTTACGCGTATAAATACGTCAGTATCACTTTGTTGTTTGGAAAACTGTTTACACCAGGAGTTAGTGTATAATATATTAGATTTATCCTTTGGTACTATGTAAATACTGTTCCCTCCAGATAACACTGGTTCACTTGTATATCGTCAACAAAGCCTGACAAATCCAGCCAGGATGAAGGTGGTTGCACTTTAAAAGATGCCGCTTATGTTGGCCCATCAATGAGACGTCTATATGACTCTCATTAGATTGCGCGAACCTCGCAGGTGTAGGAAAAATAGTGACTGTGACTAGAATATTTTTTAGCCTTCGATTGCAAGTTTCTGGGGTGTACAACATTTAGTGGGTTGAAATTAAAAAAAAAATTAATAATCTATTAAAATTTACGGCAATTTATATAGGCTTTCGCAGTCGTTGCCAATACAGCCTTAGGTTTAAGGTTTGAACACTGCCAAGTACTTCGGCATTAATGATTCGGCAGTCACTGGAGCTGTCACCATTGAGTCATATTTCATGTTTAGCTGAACTGGCCGTAACACGGCTCAAACTAAAATGCGAATACTGTATTAAAACTTTAAAATATGATCAGTTCTGAGGTAGTTAAAAACAAGCATTTTATAACAGTCTACAGCAGGAAGACTTGACGCCAAATGATCACCTTTCACTTAAAGATCATACTGAGGGAAAGTGGTGAGCAATAATTAGCAGGACTAAAAGCCATTTCGCACTACTACACTTGTGACCGTCACAAGTGACCTTACAGAAATTTCAAGAATCACTGGCGTCGGACACCGCCAGCATTGCCAATTTTCGATACACGTTACAAGTGACCGTCAACGGTGCCCCAGTCTGAAAGCTCCAATATATCTCTGTGTAACTCCAGCAGTGGCCGGCCCAGACGCAATGACCCACTCAAGTCACCGGTGGCCGAGCTCAGACACCGCCGACCACAGTGACCCCACCAAAACATTGCAGTGTCCCAGCGTGAAAGCTCCAATTAAGAAACAATGCATTTTCAAGTTGAGTCACATGTGACTGTCACCAATGACTGTCTCAAGAGTCCTAGTGTGAAAAGTCCCTTAGTGCCTCAGCACGTACGTCCCGATCACGCTCATCGCGCTCAAATTACTCATACATGAAAGCGGTGACTCAGTTGTATTGTTACAGCAAATTAAATCCATCACGTTAATTTTTTCTCGAAAATTTCACTCCGTGAATGGACACAAAATTTACGCGAATTAGTCAGTTTTAAACCTAATTAAATATTTCTACTGCTATTATTTCTGAAAGTATAATTTAAAAAGTCTAATGTATGTAGTTTTGGACATACATTCCCTGGAAATTTTTTGTTTAAATATAAGTAGGAGCTAAAGAGGTTTGTGAACAGGAAAAATTTTAACATTATTCAACTAGACAAGTGACTTTCCAGCATATTTGCAAAACCATTCTAGAGATCGTATAAAGGTTACGTGAAGTCTAGTCAGTGAATTCAGAGTCAGGTTGTTGTCAGCACTACTTACCTTTATGCGGGGCGGTGAGGTCTATTCTGTCTCTGATGGTGGCACCCAGCTTGTTGATGAGCTGCAGCTGACGATCGAGGCCCTGCTGTACCTTGACCACCTCGGGTATGTCTTGGCAGCTCACCATCATGGCTTCTATCTCTTGTAGCGTGGACTGTCGTGCTGTGGGCCGCGGTACCACCCTGCCACCGCTCAGCCTGTCCCTTGACCTGCACATGTACTCTGCCGGCACCACGCGCACCGCCTGACAGGGCGCCTCTTCCACGGCGGCCACAGCAACTTCCGGTGACGACCTCCTTACTTCTTGCCTCGCAGCCTGCTCGGCGTCCAGCATGCGGTCTAGGCAGAGCAGAGCCTGCTCGATTTCCCCCGGGGACGGCAGCTTCCCGCTGCTGCTGGAATGTCCGGGGCGACACTTGGACGTCGGGACCTTCCCCAAAGCGTCTGTCTGGAAGGTTCTCCAGTCCTGCAGCTGACCGGGGAAGTGATGCAGCCCTCCGCCGCTCGCCGTCGGTTCCGCTACGTCTTTCCTGACCGGGGTGTCGCCTACCGGAGGCTCCGGTGGATGACTTCGCCAATTTTGAGGAGGTTGCACGCGCGTCCTCGACTCGTCCTGAAGTCTGAAATTCGCAGACTCTTCGAAAGCGCGAACGTTCTGGATGCACTCCTCTTCGATGGGCCGCATGCTACTTTGCCTGCTGGAGATCTCCGAAGAAGTGTGACTGTGGGAATGACTCCTTGTCTTTGGGAACGACGGGATTCCTTCCGGCGAGGAAACCGTCGGTGTTTTATCACAGTGGGGCTGCATGGCTGGCAACTTTTGGAGCTGTACGTTTGACCGGGAATTGGAATGGAATATTTCTTGCAGTGACCGCTGCGCCGAGCAAGAAGGGGATGCTTTGACTCCGAAGACGCCGTCGTATTGGTTCCTGATAGGTTTATAGTAGCTCTGTTTGCTGACAACGACGAACCCCGAAACTTCCTCCACATTCTTGCGGGGCGGCTGGCGGGACCCGACCGACGGCAAGGAAGATATCGTCGAGGTCGTCGACCTGCGGGGGAAAGAGAAGGTATACCAAGCGTTAAAGATCCACAAGCAAACACTGGCCTGCTTAGCTAGAAATAACACAAGTGGCGAGCGTTACGTAAACTATTTAGAGCATGAGTTTCCAATAACAGTTCTTCTCTCTCCAGTCTGTCATCGCTCTTTCAGTGTCACAGTTTGACGAACGTCAGAAGTTGTTTGTTGAAGTCGAAGGTGATGTAGGTGAATGGAGGTGGTGCACAGAACACAGGCTTATAAGAAGTAAAAATTCTGTATCAGTCATTCAGGGTTTAAGGATCTATCAGTTTATACACAGCAAAATATTGTAATTAAATTTAAAAAATACATTAAATTTATCATTAATGGTTGAACGGTTTTTAGGTATTGCTCACATTCCGATGCTCGTGTGAATTATTTCGCACAGCTTCAGTAATGTCTCTTGTTTTTCTGCACATTCGTACGAAAAATTCCAAAATTTATTAATTTAAATTGTAGATATATTTAGGTTTATAGTTTATTTCTCAAATATATAGCTGTAACGCATAAAATGATAAAATTATTACGGTTTCAGACACCTCAAAATTATTAGTTTACATTCAATCAAATGTTGGCTAGCTGTTTATCTTTACGAGAAATCCGAATGCTTAGTTACTTTTAAGAATATTAGTACGTCAGTTAAAAGGGCTTTACGTTAGGATCAAATTTGCAACGAAATAATGCGTTCAAAGAAAAAAATATATAAATTATAGTGAAAACTGTGGAAATAATTTTTACTATGACTGTGTGTTTATATATACGCTTATGACACTCGTCAAAGGGCTGAAATACTAAATGTTTGTTAGTCTAAAATGACGATTTCACTACGGTCGCCAGGTGTAAAGTGGCCAAAATGCTAACGAGTAGAGCTGGCCTCCACAGCAAACATAGTCGGTCAGGTGACGGTACACGGGCGAGAGTTCTTGGGTTTGAATCTCGGCTTGGGTATGGATGATGTGTTGTCCCTTCACCTCAATTGTCATACATCGGCGATAAAACCCTCGCTGTTAAAGGACTGCGAAACCCCTCACCTCACCTAACAAGTCGAAACTGGTTACACTTATTATTATTAAAGTTATACGTAAGACATTCTGGTTTCTGTCCATATACTGGGCGTAAAGGAGTTCATTGCAATAGTTTATTCCATAGTCAATAGCTATAACGGTTTTACAAGATTCCCCAAAAATACAGCTCCCTAAATGACGATCGTATTAAATTAGGCAAACATAATTTATATATAGAATTAATATTTGTTTAAGTACTGAAGGAAACAAGAGTAATTATTATTTACGTGATTTTTATTTGTGCTTTAAACATTTGGGAATATCAAATAGTTTCATTACAGTATTTGCTAAGTAACTATCAAGCATTGCTTCTTGTTTACCTTACAAAAATATATTTTAGAATGTAAGTAGCGTAATTCCTTCTTAGATATTTATACATGCATATAATTGAGCAGTAATGAGACTAATGAACTAATGGTTGACAACGTGAGCACACATACTCACACGTTGAAATATAAATGAAATAATAAACTGCGAAAAGTACGATAGCGAACACTCTTAAAATAATTTAATAACTGCTTTGCGTTAAAATCTCCAGCACTATTGAACCATTAAATTAGTACAGTGCAGTAAAAATAGTAAAATTTTTATGCTTTACTAACGTTTGCACTTCGTGCTTCGGCGTTTATTTACCGCCAACGCGCGGCTTGTTTCATCATCTCACACTGTTTATTTCTGACCATTGACGTAGTTCAATGTCCCGCAAGACACTGTTTGGCGTCGCGTTCCAACCAAGAAGCAAAACTGCGAAACGTCCTGACATTAATAAATTAACAAACAATATAATTATAATGTGCGTGTTCGTGTCATGTGATGTCCTTTCACTCAAATTAACTTAAAAAAACACAAGTGTAAATTAATAAAATAAATTGTTGGAAAATGCGTCGTAGACAAAAACGTCACACGGCTCTCAAATCTATATATAAAAGAAAGTTGAGTTAGTTACAATATTT
Organism: Medauroidea extradentata; assembly: GCA_003012365.1. NCBI lineage: Eukaryota > Metazoa > Arthropoda > Insecta > Phasmatodea > Phasmatidae > Medauroidea > Medauroidea extradentata. Next base: position 31,080 of record PNEQ01070673.1, read on the forward strand.
ATAACTCAAGAACGGCTGAACTTATTTGACTGAAAATTAGTGGGGAGGTAGCTAGAACCAGGAGAAGGACATAGGATACTTTCTATCCCGTTCGACCGCGTTCCCGTGTGACGTCAAAGAGAATACAATTCACTATAAAATGTGGTATAACAAAAACGCATATGACATGGAATAACAAAACGCAAATGACAGGTAAACATAATTTTGTCTACGGATAAGTATGTTTGAAAATTTGATAACTATAAAATTTTGTCAGAAATCAATAATCAGTAATAATCAGTAATTTGTTTTCTCTTTGAATCATCATTGACAATGCCGTGACCAAAACGATCGAATCTTTCCCGACAAAGCATGTTCACGGGTAGGAAGATTATCTGCGTTGTTTGTTCTTGCGCCTGATAATAAAACAAATGAAGAGTGCAACCTATGCACCAAAATACATGAAAAATTAAGAATCATTAAAATACTTAATCCAAAATCTGCTTACTTATTGCCTCTAAGGCGGAACAGAGTTCGCAGGGCCAGCTAGTTGTTTCTCGTGTGACGAAATTATTAATTTATGATTTTACGGCTGGAAAAACTACATTAAAACTTGTTTTCATGTATTTATCCTATAGGATCTGTGAAGCAAGTAGCTTTGTTTGTCATTTAGGACTTCCGTGTCTTCCTTAAGAAGTACTGTACCGACACAAAACATAAAAAGATAATTTTTTTCCTATAAGTGATACTGTTATGTTTATAATAGAACATTAATTCAATAATTCATAACGCTAGTGCCTAATATTTATTGTAGCGTTTTTTATAATTGTTATTATTTCCATTTTTTAAGTTACTTATTAATTTTTCTTCTGCGTGAGATAATGATTTTTCTTCAGGAGAAAGTACAGGTTCCTGGTGTTATTAAAAATATCATACCTTTACTGTGTTTTATATAAAGTAAATCGTATCATTAATTGTTAAAATTAATTAAATTGTCTGTGTTAACAATTACTACTTCACCCTAAGTACATGAGAAGATTTTATATACAGAAGAAATATTCTAGATAACGCGGTTAAATCATTTAAGAGTGTACGTTTTTATTCTAGTAGCATCGTTAGTCATTTTAGATAGACTAATGCATTGAGCCCTTGTAACGAAGAGACAGGGTCGTTGTTTGTTCCAACCCAAGCAACAGTTTCTACAGTTCTGCACTGCTTCTGTTTCGGGATGGTAACCAATTAGGAATAATTAATCAACCAACCACATAAATAACTCTCACAGCAGCTATGCATACTTTACATCCCCACAGTGCAAGTTCTTGTAATGTCGAAAATGTCGCATTGTACCAGCTTCAATAGTTCAGAGACGTATTACAAGTATGTTTCTATGATAATCCAGCAATAAATAGCATGTTACTAATCTGTCCCAATTTTCCCATTTTGAAAGAAAACGTCTAACGAGGAAGGGAGAGTGATTTTAGTTTATAATTACACATGTATATAAATGTAGGTGGCATGAATAATATTTTATAACAGTACAGCTGGCGTAAGTTCAACGCAATTTATAAAGTGTGAAAGTGAAATCCTTAATGTGATAACATTTTCATCAACATAAATCTACCCAACTCACAAAAAATCATAGCTATTTTGGAAAAATGTTTGAAAAACTGTCAATGCGATTTTAAAACTCCATAAATTGTGAGCGGAAATGACGTGTGTATGTGTTTTCTTTTTCAAAAAGGCCACAATTTTTGCAACACTAAGTATGAATGGAAATAAAAAATGCAACCACAATTATTTGACATCAGACTAAATTTATCCAGGAAACCGTGTCACATTTCAGTTAAATCATGCCGTCATTCGATATTGGATTTGCTTGACTTTCAGACGAGAAAGAAATTGATTCCTTGCTACTTTTTATGAACAACTTGTATGGTTACATCATAGCGACGAGACATGCAAAAATATTTTGGCATTTTAGAAAGTCATTAAACGATTATGAATTAAGACAAGTATAATCTTAACAATAAACTGCTCAAGTGAACTGAATATACACGCATGTATATGTTATAAAGTAATTAAAAAATATTCGAAGAATATGAAAGTTTAAATAAATATGTTTTACTGCTTTCGCACTCTCAATAGTTTCTTTGCGAATTTCGTTAAACAGAACACATGCAGTCTTTTCAAAACACAAGACGATATCATTACTAAATTACTAAGTTAACCAATACACAAATCTGTTTGTATTAGACATGTAAAAGTATTAAGTTTTCTGGGCTTCTGGGTTTGAGCCGCGGCTGTTGTTTGATGTCTTGCGACTTTTCGGCAATAGTTGCAATTAGTCTACAGTCAAGACCCTGCTACATAGAGACGGTGAGTCGTCGGTCGGTGCCCATTCGTTGCCATTATCTGATTGGAGAATGTGACAATGACGTCAGAGTCGTTGTCGTGTTGTTGTCGGGGACGGTGGAGATGGCCAACTTTTGTCTTTCACCGACAACTCGCCGACAATCTACCGACTCGCAATCATTAGATGGCCACCACGGTGTTTTGATTAGCCATATATGAGCGCCACGAAAATTACGAGTCAATTTAAAGTAAACAGTTTTTATTCGCGCCCACTACGATTTGTATCGAATATATTTTAAAATATTTACTGCACCATTTGCAACAAAATGTTGCAAATAGAAAAAGAAACTCACAATTGGCGATTGAGCTGCGATCTGTTATGTATTGCGGGAACTAAACTCAACAGCAAAGCAACGACTCTCATTGTGGCACGCAGCAAGGAGATGAACGACGCCGACCCGACAACAACACGACAGCGACAATTTCACCGTCTCTATGTAGCAGGGCCTTCAATCTGAAGACGGCAGCTGCAACGACTGCCGAAACGTCGCAAGACACAAAACAACAGACGCGGCTCAAACCCAGATGCCTAAGAAATGCAGACAACGGCCGCGAAACCTGTGAACTATAGTAACGAAAGATTATTGTTTACTATTTTTATGTTACTTAAAAATTATTATATTATTATTTTTTCTCTGTGAATGAAGACGGGCAGCGGACATCACGTTTGATTTAAGTTAGCTTTTTCGCAGTTGTCTGTTCCTGCAGTTCCGGACACAAATTTATTAGTATAATAACGGGTTACTTACTGTCGATAGTTTGCTAAGGTAACTTTCCAAAAATTTACAAAACAATTGTTTAGCATATTTGTAACAGGGAAATTCGAGTTACGCCTCGGACACAACAAAGCGTAAAAGTTCACTAAAATATTTCAATGGTAACGACAGATGTACATCAGAAAAGATTATTTAAGCGTGAAACGCGTGTACGCACCTCCCATTTTCGAGTAGTCATACATGTCAGTTTGTATTACAAAAAAAAAATACGTTACGCAGTTAAATGTGACTACAATACATATATACGTTTCACGCAATGCTACATGTTTGGCCTATTCTCATATATTTTCTTTTAATACATGTTTGGAGAATACATTTTAAAACAGTTTTACACCTTTGTTTTGTATTCGGTGAATATTCTGTGTCGCCTTTGAAAAATTCGTGTTTTACCTCAAATTTCATCAGCCGAACATGAGATAACACTCTCGTTAAGATATATTTGTGGTTCGAAGCCAGTTAGAGGATTGTTTACCACACGTTTACACTACCTGGTATAAGGAGCACCATCTGTGTATGGCGACTCACCCCCGCTTGCAGACAGGCGGCCTGGCCTTGACCTCGACCCTGGATGTCACCGTGACGTCGACGGGGATGGTGGGCGGCCCGGTGCCGCTGTTATCACTGCCGGACTCACTGCTCGTCGACTTGCTGATGGGCCGCTTGACGGCGCGCGTGATGGGAGGCAGTCTGGCCTCCGGCGACGGACCCGGCGGGCAGTCGTGGGGGCGGCGCGGGGGCGGAGGCCCCTCAGGACGGCGTATCGGTGGTAGGCCCGGGGTGGACGCCGCTCCGCGTCCTTGCTGCAGCATTGTCTCCCCGGGTCTCTGCCACGAGGGAGGTGTTGTAATTCCTGGGGGTCTCTCGCCAAGTGGATGGCGTCGTCCACGTCAACACAGGCTACCAGGTCTGCTGTAGTACGTAAATTCTTCCGCCAGTGAGAAGTTTTCTCGCACGACAGTGGAAAATGTCTCGGTCTGTACACTGGGTGGAAATATTGTACCTCTGCGGACACTTCAGCACCTGCCAGAGGCAGTATGCTTCCACGTTGCTCGAGCAGGTGGCTTGTGGACGAAGGAACAGTCGCACCCCGGGGACCGTCACGACGATGGGACGGCACCTCGCGCCGCGCAACATGGCCCCGCAGCGGGCGACTAAGCCGGCCTGCGGACGTGGACATCCCGTCCCGACCACCCCTCGGTATTTTTAGTGGGCAGGTCTCTGAGCAGACTGGCGCCCTCCCAGCGGAGATACCGAGGCGGGCTGCTCCCGCTACCTTCAGCACTGCGCCAGATGTCCCCACCCCTCCTCCACCTCTTCCTGGGGGCCACCTCTACCACCCATCCTTGGCCGTGTTCCCCTCCTACGAGACTGCTTCCACCAGTCGTCACTTAGGGCAGTTCGCCAGCCCCCAGAAGTCCATTGATAACCCCTGTCTTGTCAAGGACCCAGGTAACAAGTGTAGGTATACAGCTGCCGCTCATTTCGAACACACCTGGCTGTGTGACTGAGGCGCACTGCCCTTGTCCTGGCACATCTGTTGTAAGTTAGATAACTAGGGGTCATTTAAGATAAAACCATCGTCTCAGAGAATTCAGGTGATGAAGGGGAGAAACCTTGACACGTACTGAGGAACTACATCTTCACACACAGACTGTCTACAGGTGATAGATGATATGTAGTTGAGAAATTTTGTTCTTATTCCGTATACAGTTTACTCCTTATTGTATCCAACTTACATGTAATAACGAAAAGTGACACCTGAAAACCAATAGTCTCAATACTTTCATGGTAATAACGCATGGAATGTGTACACTCTCTCAGTTACCCTCAGGTGTATGTTGTACAGTGACAAAGACAGGTAGGACCATTCCATAAGGTTCCTCCTCTGTTTATTCTAATACATTTTTAGTATAAGTTCACTTACCATCTCCGTAGTACTCAGTCTAAAGCTTAATGATGTCATTATGTTCTGTCAGTACTACTGAAATACTTTAACGCAGGTTTATAAAAGCATATTATTTGGTCACACAAGCAAGCAGTTATGAGAAGGTAAAAGTGTTCCTTACCTGCACCTATACAACACGTTTAAAACATGTGACCAAACTATACTAGCGCATTTCTGACGTGAAAAAGATTGTATGATCTATTTATAATATCCAGGGCTGTATAATTCGTTAACGAAGGAGTCGGAATATTACACGTGTTCACATCCTGGTGCAGTAAGAGTTGATTAACCACCAGACCATTGTAGAAACAACTGTTACTTTTAGTTACGTTTTACACGAAAATGATTAGTCTAAGATATATGTAACAAGAGTGCTTTTTTTGTTTAATTATTACACATTGAGTAATTTCATAGGCAGCAAACATAAATTTTTGATCACAGTAATGATACTGAATGCAACAACATGGTGCATAAATCGATTTTGTGGCATGATGGAGTGTGCGTATGAAATAGCATAACTTCATTTAATTTTTTGATTTACTTACTTTACATATTACATTTTGTTCCTCAAAATATGCTTTCCGGATTTCTCCTTTAAGAGCTTCTACAGTCTTTAATATGCGTGGTAGACAACAGGTGTCACGCATCAATGTATTCTTTTCACGTCAGCAAAATTTAGTCACGTGTTATTTAAACATACTGTACTTATATGTAGTCCAATTTTTAACACTTTTATAATGAAAACGTACTTCTTTTTTTATCTTTGTCTATCTGTGAGTTCGTTCGTGTGTCTCACTGTTTGTCTGGGTGTGTATGACTCGAGAAATTTCGAACATAAAGCTAAGAAGAATAACTTCAACCTCGGTACCTGAACTGTGTTATCGACTCCGTTTTATGCATTCATAAAATTTTGACCGCATGAGATGCTTACTCTCAAAATCGCGTAAATATGAAACTAATGCAGCTATGTTTATACATTGGGTTGAATAATACAATATGTTATCGATTTACAAAATGTATAGTGCCACTGGTCGGATATTATTCAACGTAACATAAGATAAACTAATAAAGACATATTTAGGGTATAATTTGAATATTGAAGTTCATGTTTGGACGTAATGCAAAAATTAAACAACCTAGTAAGTTATTTATTTTTGTGTAATCATACCACACAGGAGAGATGTTCCAAAGTATGCCCAACAGAAGATCAAGCATTAAATCACAATATTTAATAAAAATACAGAAAAAAGTGTTATACAAGGTTTGGATACACACAGTAGACTCTGACCTTAAATATCATAGTTTCAGTCAAAGCGGGTTGGTTCCGTTTGCATAACAACGTCAAATTTTCACGTTTAATCAACCAAGGTTTGAAATGAATTGGTTAAACTGTTTTATTGTCTTTGCTGTATTTATGAGATAGCACATAATGAGCAAATGTACTATTTCTTAAGCTATAAGGCCAAATAAAACTAAGTTTAATTTATTGCCAGTTTACGGACCAAATTCGAATTTAGTGTATTTTATTGTTATGCGAGTGGCAGTTCGGAAGAGAGTACAGCTGTATAGATATCTATTATTTAAATTTTATTTCCGGCCTAACTGTAATGATACTAACCATATAATCTATGTTTTTCAATGTATTAAAAAGCTTGCAATTCAATAATACAAGTTGTTGTTCTGTCAATTTGGACGGATATTCTACGCGTAGATATTAGGTTTCTGTAATATTTCGACTAGCTGCTGTATCAAAATAAAACAATTTGAATATGATTGTGGAGGCTTAAAATAACTTATTTCTATAACTTAACATTCAAACTTTGTATTTGTTGACGTTTATTGCTGTTTATCCAACATTATGTAAGTAGTACCATCTAAATAAATAGTGTATCAGATATGGGGTAAACATTTTTGCCAATTCAGGACAAATTTTATATATTATCTCAAATACTCAATGCAATAAATTTAAAATAGCAGATAATAATTTTGGAAGTTAATAAAACACAAACAATAAGAAATATGTATTTTATCTGATCATCTCATAATTTTACAGGGTAAGAAAACGTCAAGTAAGTCATGTGAACACATACGACAGCAATGTTTAAGGCACATTTTTTAAAAACTGTATTAAGTTAAAAATAAATATTTTTAACTTGTATGTCTACAATTAAAAAAATTAAATAGTTTTCACCAAATTGGTGTATATATTGTGTATTCAATGTACTCGTAAACAGGAACAATAAAAGCGTATCGTCATTTAGCTACAACTGTGCATTTACAAATTCACAAAAACTAAGATTTTATACAATATCTTCAAAATATCTTCAGTCTTTCCTGCCAAATTTTCAACGAAAATAATACTCTATTCGGTAACATTACAATATTGGTTTTAACGGCTGAGACTTTAAGGCATATTTGATTTCAGAACTAGGCTGTACTATGTACATTAATTAGAGTCTATCACATACAGTATACAACAAGTGCATCGATTTAATGTAGTTTTAAAAAGTGAGTATTGCTTAAAACGTAACGTAAAATATTTGTTTTAAACATTTAACAATCACAAATAATTAAGGTTATTAATAAATTTTAAGTAATAGTATAGTACTTACTGTAGTGTTAAAACAATAGAGTAACATAGACATACTACCGTAACAAGCAAACTTTTGGCAGACATATTGTAAGATAACACTACATAAGTTAGTAACAAATATACTTGACAACTTGAGTTGTCCTCCAGCCTCTAACTTCAATGTATTCATGGTTTAAATTACCTCAAGGTAATGTGTAACTAAGCCCATTCTACAATGTAAACTGTTAACGAGATGTTATCAATATAACATGGACGGAAAAATCCCATATTTAAGATAGGTCATGTTTATTTCGAAAAAAAAAAAAACACAATAATATCTTAATTTATATTAGGTATATCTTCAAATTTCGTGGATCTTCAATATTACATACTAGTTATTTCAACTTCGGGCTAGATTTTATAAATATTTAGTTTGCTCTCTATCGTTCCTGAGGTTCTTTACATAAATCAATTAAAATGTATATATTCATATTGTGAAATATTACAAATTGGTGAACTTACATTTCTAAATGCAATATGAACTACCAACATAACATTAAATTTACGTTACAGTACTTAAAATGTCATGTAAACTAAGTTAGAAAAATATTTGGAAAATACTCCTCAGATATTTCATGAGAACCGAAACAGTTCGAAGGTTATGAAAAAAAATTTAAATCTGAAGTCTACGTACTAGGTACTACGTATGCACCGAGTTAGATCAAATTATGATTGAGATTAACTTAGTAATCACGTGTGATAAATATATTAAAGTCACCTAACTATACTTACTACTAAATATGAAACGACTTTGATGGAATTTGAATGTCGTACACTTCGTGTGTTAAAAACTGTCCAAATTGATATAATTTTAACGTTATAAGCGTGGTATTAATAAAAACATACACGTCAAGTCACCTTACTGCATTTTACATGTAGTCCAAGTTTAGTGAAATACTGCAATTGTTCCTTAAATATCTTGTGTAATACACAATATTAAATTGGGCGCCATTTTAAAATAAGAACACAGCATTAACAAAATACCTAAAATTCACGTCACATTACTAAGAACGACATTTATATAGAGATCAATGTCATTTTGAAAAAAAAAAATGGTTCCTTTAATATCTCGTTTTACCACATTGTTACAAGTTGGACAAGGTACGCTGAGAGATGGGTGTACTTGATTGTTAAAAGAAAATAAGGAAAGCGAAACCTAATTGATTTAGAATTATCAACACCAAAATAATTAATGTCACTGACGATGAATCATATAATCACTACTAAATCGATGTCTGTTAAATTCGAGAGGGTGTTACAAGTTGATAGCATACAAAACAAATGATTACTTTATGCATAATGGTTATAAATTGAAAGTAATAAAATCTGAGGCCTCTATACAAGCTCTCGGTTGATTAAATGTTTCACCACACACTCACAAACGATGAACCAATGCCCTAATTTGGAGCATCCTGATGGTCAACTTGAAGTCTCAGAATGGCCTCGTCGACACTACTCGCAGCATACAATACCGTCGAATGTTCTTGAGTACCGTTCACAACCCGTACCTGTTGCCACGATTTACTCACTCGCACACAGGATACCTCTCGGAAAAAACTCTCCCAATCTGTGGCGCAGCTGTCTTATATATAGAATGTTCAGGAATTCTATTACAAACTTTTCTAGGGCTGGTAGAGGGGACTGAATAGAAAATATTTTTAATAGGAAGCTATGTCCGGAAACGTGCCATTTCCGTGCTACAGCCATTGGAATGCGTTGAATGTGCCGGTGTTGTTTTGCAACCGGATAGGACCTAAGAGGGTTACATTACTGCATGTGACGTTTACCATGACAGACAGAAATGTGTTTTTCCCACTGTTGATACAAGTGTGTGATGAACAGTTTTTTTTGTTACGTTGGTATTTTTCCCAGTAAATTTGATTTTCGTCTGTAATGAGTCAAACGTCACTTAATTATGTACCTTACGTCACACCTCATTTGACATTATGCTTTTCTGACGTCATACTGCCTATCCGGTTGCAAAACAACACCGGCATATACGACACATTGTAATGACTGTAGCACGGAAACGTCACGTTTCCTGACATGGCTTCCATTTTCAAAATATTTTCTACTCAGTCCCCTCTACTAGCCCATGAAGTTTGCAGCATGAATTTCCTAACACTCTGTATACTCTCAACCCGGGGACCAGAAAACTCGCTGCAACTCTCTGTCTCAGAGTTACGAGCAACATGTCTGAACACAGTTAAAGCACAGTCAGGGTACAGTGAATAAGAAGAATTCTCCAAGCCGTGAAATTTTCTGCTTGCAGCTGGCTGCTGCTGCAAGACACATAGGATAAAGCAAGTCGCATAGCTCAGAACGCCTTCCCGTGCCCCTGCCACGGCTGTCTCAACTTACACCGCCCGCACATAGCTGCGGCTGGCAGCTATATTTTCAAATGGCTGCGATTTTAAAAGTTATAACGTGGCGTGGACTCTAGACACACACATCAAGGCACCATATTACGCACTACATATTCTGAATCTGACGAGACTCTGGAAAATGGTTCTGTAGATATCTCTTCTGACCAAAATATGTTCAAATCGCCACTATTTGTGAAAATATTATCAGGGAGTGAACAGAAATATAAATGTCACGTTATCTCACAAAGTACTGTATATGTACCGTGTTTGACGTATTTCTAAAAAATTCTGAAAAGTTAAAATTGCCACTATTTTTTAAATATTTAATGGCATTAACGAAATACACAAAAGTAAAGTTATGTAATGAAGTCCTACGTGTGTACCAGGTATGATGAAATTCGGTGCACAGGTTCAATTGCTTGTGCAAGGGGACCCACACAAAAATATACACACGCACTTCCCATACACACACACGGACACACGCATACAGACAGGAAGAATGACCTGTAAGCCTACTTTTTCCTCCGGAAAGTAGTATATAAATAATCATACAAACATTTTTACAAATAAGCTTACTGTGTAGGGATGGCTCATTATTACATCATTAACTTAGTGTTTGTGCTTGATATGTCGTTTAAGTATTGGTTATCTTTGATTTAAATTATCTAAGATACTCTCGTGTTTGTTTTAATGTACTCTATGATTGCAATTAACACCAACTAGTGGCCGTTGATTGTCAACGTATATTATATTGAATATTACATAGTAAAATTAGGGTATTCTTAGTCAGCGATTTAGAAATACCTTGAGTGCAATGTGGTTCATATTTGAGTAAGCACTTGAAAAATGTGTGCGATAGGAAGACATTATTATTGTTATTTTGATAAAGTAGTTTAAGTTTCTCATATGTGTTTCTCAACAATGCAATAAAGATTTTGATACACAAAATACTTTAAAACAGTGCTATAATTGACAAAAGTAGTATTTTAGAAGTTCTTTTTATGGCTAAGTTGATGTTACATACATTATAGATGTTTTCGAGCAGATATACAAGGTTATTTACTACATACAGATAACGGTAAAGGCTGATGCTCCTCTAAATGTAATAGGTTGTATATATCGTACAAAAGTTGGTCTCCGTAGCGTTTTCGATAGCATGCCGGCCTTCAGTGCAAGAGGTCGAGAGTTCGAATCATAGTACATACATATACATTTATGTCGTTTACTTACTTTTAGGTAGTTTGTAAGCCGTCCCTTACTAAGCCTAGCGGCATAAAACCGGAAGACTTTAGTAAATTTCCTAAAATTAGTTTTAAAAATATTTACTATAAATACATCTTACCGTAAAAAGAATGCTGTCACATTTTCATGTATGACAACTCTTAATACTATAAGTAAAATTACGGTGATTCATATGTATGAATACTTTTTGAACATATTCTAACAATACTTTTTACCTTTACGAAAGTAAGTCACGTGCAGTAAAAGTATTGAGTAGTTTTATAAAAAGTTACAGACTACAGGAATCATTGTAAACAGCGATACAAATTTATCTGCAGATTTGCAGAAAAAAACTCGATACGTATTCTGTGGAATATGTCAACACAGGTAAAGTAATTAAATTTAATCCAACAATACCAGTGGCCTACGAAATTAAGAATGAAACCATACCAACTTTGATTGTATTTGGCAACGACTGACGAAGAAGAAATGGATTTGTAGAGCCAGTGAAAGTTTGCTGTGTTTGGCAATAAACTTAGCGCACATATTCGCCACACTGCATGACCTAGATTCGAAAGCACCGAGTCGATAACGAATTGTTATTGAGGGCTCTATGTTCAAGTTGCATCGCTATAAACCTCCCTGGAAGTTGCCACGCGAAGTTAAACCCAATATTTTACCGCCGGCATTTATGAAGGATTCATCTAGTAAGCAACGCAATACATTCGTGCGAGTTTGCTGATACCATATTTTTTCTGAACAAAACTAATAATTCACAAAGAAAAAGAAAAAAAGACTGCCAATGTGAATTACTGCAACAGTTAATAATTCTAGCAATGTTAGCTTATCCACATGAATATACGAAGGAAATATTGCTTGTTGCATGAACTAAATTCAGCCACGATGGGGTTTCATACAGTCGAGATAATAATTGAACTGAATGTGTTTACAGTAACAATAGTTTTATTCTGATGTTAACCTTGTTGCACTAAATATTAGTACAGTCGAGGCGAGTGAATAACAGAAACTAATTGGTATACATTCGTTTTTTGCATTACTTAGAAATCTTATATTTGCACAAAACTTATAGCTATCATAAAAGGAACTAAATACTGTGACGTAGATTTATTTTATTTTTTCATGCTACGGAAAAGTAGATCCCATGTAATTGTAGAGTGTAAACTCTAAATGATCTGTGTGCTAAAATACACCGATTGTCGTTAATTACATCAAAATGAATAAAGTGTTAGTGCCATATATTTTGCAGTAAGAGCTAAATACCTGTAATAATGTCTTTATAGTTTTTACGTTCGTCGAAAGATTGCAAGTCCACAGTACGCATAGTCTTGCATCGCTGTTTATTCCTTTTACTCGAAAGCATATTTTTGGCACTTAGTTAATTTAGAATTTCCCCTCAAAATTATTTAAACGTTCATAACATGAATCCCTAAACAGAAGAAAACGTTATGTACGTTACAATCAACTTTTTATCACATAGACTGAGAGAAAGTTTGCTTATTTGGAATTTCGCAAAAAGTCTTACCTTGTGACATACAAATACACAAAAAATGCAAACAATTTGACTTAGCGTAGCCTACCTACGTCTTAAATCCGACAGCTTCCGAGGTTATATAGGTTTTAGTTAAAGCTCTGCGTGACGAAATCCAGTCCAATCAGCTGCAGTAATGATGTTATCTACGATTATACGTCGCTCTACAATCTAAAATAGTTGCTCTAAATATCGACATTGTTCCGTAACGCACGTCTGAACACGATGCGTCATTGTTTGTCTGACACGTGTAAACAACCGAAGCATCACACATATGTCTGCAAGCTTGTACCACGCGGTGGCGAGACACTGCTATGTCCGAGACGGCAGCTCTGAGATTCCTCCTCCCTCAGTGGACTGAGTTCCGGGAAGCTTGCATCAGGCGCAATATAGACATTTTGAGATTTTATTGTAACGATCACAGTTGGCTCTTCATATCGCCGTTTTTTGATTTTAATATTTTCTAATGGTATCAAGTGTAGTAAGTCTATGTTTAGTATCCTACCAATAAAAGTAGATGAAAATTTAACTAACAAATAAATACTTAAGTATTCTCACATTTTTTAACGATTCAATAATAAATTAATGCATTCATACGTTAAAAACAATTTTAATGAAATAAAACATTTTTATGACTTTTTTTTCAAACTGCAGACCGAGTAAAGAATTTTCACGTATAAACAATGCCAATTTGTTCTTCAGGCGGCTCCGCTTGCGTGATTCTTAAATAAAAAAGTGTAAAATAATAAAAGTTTAGTTTTTATTAGTAGAGTACCCATATTCTGTGCCCATGACCGGTGCTGTACTAACAAAAACTACAGAGCATTACATCAGGATGCTACTGTGTACAGTTTTTATGATAAGAGTTAAATTGAAATGAAGAACAGAAACAAAGTAACATATTACACAGTGCATTTATTTATTGTTAAAATTTACAAGTGTAGGTTTTTAATACTACGTATACAAGTTGTTGATCAAGATTTTATCCTCATGTATTATAGAATTAAAACTTGAGATATCATGGAAATGAATTTAGAATTGAAATGGTCATTGCTTCAATTAATTTTGCATACATTGTTTTGGACATATACTTACGTTATGTATATAAATATTTAGTAAGAAAATATGTAGTATAGCTCGTGTAATTGTGTAACATAGCATTTTGTGCAATGTTACAGATGAGTACAAATTTCAATTTATTTGTCAATTAACATAGGTATTTACTATTCTATGACCATAGTTACCACGTGCCAGGAAGAATGTCACTTTTAATCGTATATTTTTTGAATGTATAAGATATTGTGTTTTTGAAACTTTAATGACTTCTACAGCCTTTATATCGATGATAGAAATATTTTGTTTTGTATCACGGATTACAACCTGATCTGATTATTTTGGCGAACAAACCCGGGGTTAGCTACGAGGAAAGTATTGAATGGAATTGGTGCACCAGGAGTACGTGGTCGCCACCCCCAGGACGAGACGGATGTGGTCGAATGAGTATCGAGGGACGATCAAGAGACAACCGTCCAGACCTACTGCAAGACATCCTCGGTAAGACCCACCCAAACTACGCCGTCGTGTCAAGTTTAGTTCTTCGTCAAGAGTTGGGAAAAAAATCCAGTAAATTTTCGATAAATTCCCGAAAAATTAGTTGATTAGGCAGAACAGCTTTAAAAATTCTTCTTGTATTTCAAAGGGTGTAATTCACTTCAAAATGAACAAAACCTAATATCGACCTGAGATTTGTAAACTTGAGCTAGCAAAGAGTTTAAAGAAGTTTATAAGTTGTTCCGGGAACAAACAGGAAAATGGAAACGTCTAGAACACAGAAAATTACGCAGAACCCGAGTTTGTAAGTTAGTTGATGGTTAGGTTCGTACCCGAGTTAATCACCTTGGTCACGGTAGAAACACATAATTTAAAATTCCATACACTGTCATAATTTCTGCCTATTTTATTATCTAGTTGCCAGACTTGTCTGTAGAAGTCATTATTTTTTCTATTGTGTAAATTCTGTTTAAATATATTTCTTATGACTTCTACAGGCGTTTAGTTTTCAGTTGGTCAGTAGCTCTAGTAATAGAGATATTGGTTGGTTTTTTCTGATTTGTCTCACCCATTAATAAAGTGAAAGAAAAATTTCATGATATATTTTTCTTTACAATTGTATTAAGAAAGTGTAATGATATGAATAATGAGTGCCAAATTGTACACAGGAAACATGTAACTTAGTAATATAGTATATAATACAGTAAACACACGTACACACGTAAACACAAAATTTGCTCAAAATTCGGCTAAATGAGAATCTCACACGAACTGTGCATTGTTCCTGGATAAAAATTTGCTAACATGATATTGTAGGACCTAAGAAGTCTATGTACCAAATTTCATCAAAATACGTTCAGCCATTTTTGTGTGAAGAGTTGATTATAGAATTAAGCTAAATGCTAAATATATATCCCATAGTAACAGTGCTTTTTTTCGGGATAAGCTGTATGGTGTGTGTTATTACAACATCAAAGACCCCTTCATATTACATTTCATTAAAATCCACCCAGCCATTTTAGTATGAAGAAGTAACTACATAATTACGCTCCAGATACAACATACAGGAACCGTTCATGTTTCTGGAGTAAACTATCTCCGTGCAAAAAAATGTGTAAATTAGTTGCTGTGTGAAATAAATACAAATTAACAAATACACTTTTGCACGTTTTATAAAAGTAAGATTTTGGTTTGAATTAATGTTAAATTAAAGCAAAAAAGTGACCATAAATAGGAAGTGTTATTAAAAAAAATAATAATAATCAGTGGTTTATATTGCGTATATTTTGGTCAGCTCCGGTCAGCGATTAACATCGAAGTCTTTTACCGCTGGTGAGGGTTGACATTAAGTGAGAATGTAGCATGGTCGGAATGTCAGACGGGGAGGGGGGTGGGAATGAAAGAAGGACCCGCCGACCAACGGCATCATTAAGCACGATTCCCACATGCGAAAATCTCGGTACCGTCCCCGCCAGGAATGAAACCCGGATTGCTTTTCTTGGGGGGCGAATGGTCTGAACATTTTATAGTAACGCCGAGTGATTAGCGTGATACAGTTGTATAAAGAGGATTATTCGGACCAGTAGGACGAACACAAATTCATACCCAGCCAGACCGAGAAATCTAACCCAAAACCCCCCGCAAAGTCAGCCTCTCAACCAACTTGTCTGCGGAAGGTCTGCTCCATTTGCAACTGCGGCCCCTGGAGTATATAGGTTTTAACCAATTGATTACATACGATAGTAAAAAAAACTTGTTCCATGATTCTTTCAGAATGCACTTTTTTCTAACTGAATATTTGTACTGGAAGGTAGGTACTTACGGCTTTTAAGTACACTACAATTTACGGTATATTGAAGGATTTTGTTGGAAACTTGGCGTTCCTTATATTTTGTTCATTTTTGTATTGAAACTAGTTTAGTTTAGAATACCGTACATTAGAAAATACAGTGAAAAAATATTTATTAGTCAGTGCAAAATATTTTGTTAAAATGGACATTACCTTTTCTTTTTTTGGTAGTAACCACAAGCATTTTTTTGTCCCCAATAAAGTTTTGCAGTGACTACCAAAAAAATTTTGTAACAAAAAAATATTTTTTGATGTCCATATTGAAAAACGTGTTGTGGCCACCACAAAACAGTTTTTTTCTGTGTACTGTGTCAAAATTGTGTGATAAAAGAGGATGTCAAAGGCCTCAGAGTAATAAATTAAATCTAAATTAGATTAACAAACATACATGTTTCCTAGCGTTTGTGAACTTACTCAATACAATTAGGTTGAAGTATGTTAGTTGTCAGACATTTTTCAGTTAATGTAATTAAGTATTTGATTTATTGATTTAAGTTGTTGAACTTCTTCAAGAAATCTAACATCTTTAAATATTTTGTTTATGATTGGGATTCCGCCTTTTACAGTACAATCATACCTGAATCATTTCTAAAGTTTTAATTTTCACTATAATACATTAACTTAACCAAATTTTTCACAACTAATATGTGTACGGTTTATTTTTAGCAGCATTTCATTTATGCGGTTAGGAAGTGTTCCTTCAGATTCATTTAGCTACACAGCAAATTAACTACTTCCAATTACTTAGGTTGTAGATATCTTTATCTACTGCGGTACAATAACTTACAATTTAAATTTTGCGGGGCGAGTACAAGAGTCAAGTATGGTTTACGGGAATAACATAGTATGTCTTTAAACGTGATTGGCGTTTGTTAAACGTGTACCAAAAAGTTAAGAGTCCTGTGCAGCGAGCGCAATATGCTGTCATTTAGGTACGAAAGCAGGCAGGTGATAAGAGCCAGACTGGCTCGTGCGTCAACAGTCGTGTCGCCTTTATGTGCGGGGCGCGAAACGGTTTCGGGTGTTTAGGTAGTTGGCTCTTTCCTATGGGACTTTAAGTGATACCCTATTTTATTATTTATGGAAAGTCCATAGCAAAGTCCAGTTGGTCCTTTCCTTATTTCGTTTTACGATTCCAGTGGGTATTTCTTACGTGATAGCAGCTTGAAAACACCGTTTTTGGCCATTTTAGGTGCCCCCATGTTATGTTTCTAAGCAAGATATCTAAAAAAATCTCAAATAGAGAAGAATAGTTTAAAATGTATTTATTCTTTTTTTAGATAAAGATATCGAACGTACGAGTATTAGCATTACTTAAGAAAACATTCTCTTAACATGCTGCAACACTGTTCATGTGCCAGCTACACAGACCTATTAACCGGAAAAGTAATTCTGTAAAAAATACGGCAGAGAAAGTAACTAAAGGAATGATATAATGTTTGAATTAATATAATATTATGTTTACATTAATTACTTAATTATTTGCTAGCTGGAAGCACCGTAATATTGCGAGAGTTGAAATCAGGTAGGTAGGTAAACAGCGCTTAACGATTTATTGATTTGGACCATAAAATACGCAACTCGTGGCTAAATAATCAGGTTTAGTGAGAGAAGAGTTAACTCTCTCTTTAAAAAAAATCTCAGAATTCACCTGAAGTGAATTTGAAGAAATTTGTGAATATAAATAAGGCGAAATTAAACAGCCTGAAAATAAATTGTATCTTACATCCTCCAAAATTTTAGGTTCCACACTGTGAACAATTATTGGTATGTTTATCACATCGATGTATACTTTTGTTACAGTAGTTATGACAAAATTATGTTGCAAACATCAATGGTACAGTTCCTAGCTTATACATGTATGAGAAGCAATCAAATGTACACAGATGTTACCCGACTTTTAGAGTACCAAGGCTGAACTGTGTCTTTATTTACAAGCTGAATTGTGGCAAGTAACCCCATGCTGTGTATAGATTAAAATCTTCCTTTACTGTTTAGGAACATTTTTTACAGTAATCGTTTGGCTGTAGGGTTGCCAAATCTAGCGAATTAAACGGAGATTTGAGTAAAGGGCACAGTTAAAAATCGTTATTTTTCCACAAATTACTGGTACATTACTTTACAAATTGCATAGGCAAAGAAGATAACTCTTAACGTTCTTTTTTTTATATTTTTTATGTATCGTTGAGAGCGAGGTCATTGGGAACGGTTACGCGTATCTTTACACACAAACAGCAATTGGGAAAGGATTCAATCTGCTATGAACTTTGTTTCGGAACCAATCTGGCATTATTCTGGAATGACTTCGGGAAACCAGTGGCAATCAAAATCAGGATTGCCGAAGCAGGGAATCAAACCCGGGTCCTCGTGAATGTAAGTTCAAAGCGTTACCGGTACACAATCCTGCTCGGTAGATTGTCTCTTATTAGTACAAAAAATTCAGGTATGATATCTCAATATCGGTATAGAAGGATGAAAAATGAACCAAACGTCGTCACGTCGTAGGAATACCTCCACCATAAGCGGCAATGTATTTTCCTTAAAAAGCCCTTCCTAGTGAATTAAACAGTTATGTTGCTGACTTGGCAACCTGGCAGGTCATTCGTCATATTGGGTTAAAGATGGTGGCAATGCATTTCTATTGTGGAGCATATCTCGCCTCCTCGCGATCTAATTACTATATCGTTTTTCGTGTTGTTGCTTTCTTATTTATCGTCATTTGCGATTTCAATGTTTTATCTATCCCGCGGTTCACCTAAGTTTTCAACGTCTTTTTTTTATCTTTATATTAGTACCAGATATTTTTCTTTCTTATTTTAGACATAAATTGTGATTAAATCTTCCTCTTAGAAAATTTGCGTATCTCTCAGTTTTTGCATAATGAGTCGTAAACGTCAAAATTTGCACTTTACGGTTTTAAGTACGCCACTAAAACCAACTGACATACAAAACCGAAAAAAATTCACAGTGTATAGCATTGTTGTAGGCTATGATTTGACATGTATGAAAACAAAAATATCACATATTTGTATTTAATAAAAAATGCTTAATTTAAAAATGAATGTTTAAAATTTTCAACAATTAAACACTTGTATCGAGAATCAATGTTATTTTTACATTAATGTTAATTTTTTTATCCCTGATATAAATTGGATAATGGTAAATTATTTCAACTTTTTATCTCACATTGCTATCAAAGCGTTACGTTGTTGGTTTGTACAAGCTAAAATTTAATTTGATTATCTTACACGACTTGTGAGCAAGACTGTATTTTAACGTATAGTAGGCCTACTCGACCCTCTATGCTCGCCGAGCGCGCAACAAACCGCGTGCCACGACGAGATGTTGACAACTCTCCAAAGAGTATGAAAGTAATAGATGAGAGTAGACCTACCATGCTGTTGGCTGGTTTGAACTGCGCGCGCACAGTTCTGCGCAGCCACAAATCGCGGAGCATTGCCGCGTATGTATTGTTATAGTAGCTTCTTAGGGGTGTTAAAGTGCGATAAAATAATAATGTTGTATTTGTACGAAATATTGTTTGGTCTGTAGACGATTTTTGTGAGTACATTTTACTCATACGAAATAATTTCAGCTCTCGTAAATTTCTCATAACAGGGTTTCAAAGTCAAAATTTGCTTATTAAATTGCCATTTAAATAGTGAAAACCAACTGACCAACTTAAACAAAATAATTCGCTGTGAACTTACGTCTCATGAGCTATGTAATAAAACATTAAAAACCCACAACATAATATTCTGAATTTAAAAAAATCACAAAAGTACAGAATAAAATTTGCAAATTCAGCAATTTTTTAAAAATACAAAAACAGTTCGCGGGATATTTTTGATGTTTTATTACGTAGCCCATAGTATGTACTTCACTGTAAATTATTTCACGTACGTAAGTCAATTAGTTTTCACAATTTGCAGGGCAGCAGAACATGCAAATTTAGACTTTGACGCACCGTCATGAGTAAATTGCGCCAGCTAAAATTGTTTCGTGACAGGAAACTGCACTCACAAGTATCGTATACAAAACTAACACTATTGCATATAAATATAAAATTATCACTTCATCGCACTTGAACACTCTTAACCTAACAAAGCCGGCCTCCGTAGTGGGGTCGGTAGGATACCAGTTTATAGTGAGAGACGTCCAGGGTTCTAATCCCAGCGCGGAAATGGATGTTTGTGTCGCTTAGGTTTATATATAGTTTGTAAGTCGTCCCTTACTAAGCCTACCACCGTAAAAACGGGGGAAGTTATTAAATCCTATACTATAAATAACGTTAACTTAACAAAACCAATCTTCGGACACAATTTTTTTCCCCATATTTTAAACGAATTTAAACTAATGTAATCTAATTTAAACTAACCTAAGCTAATTGTCACTGAGGAATTGTAAAAGAGCGGAAAGGAGGACTGCGCAGAACAGATGCGCAGACAAAAATAAACAGCCAATAGGGAGACAGTTAGTTAGCAGAGTCCACGGCCACTTTTAGTATGCTGCTCGTTGGGACTAACACCGCGCCCAGTTTCTCAATGGCGCGGTGCGTCGTCGTGATGACGCGGGACCTGCCTAGTGACGCCCGGGGATAGTGTTATCTTCCGCCACCTTGCAGCAGAAACACCTCTCCCCCTCTCGCACTTCTCACATACTCTCTCTCTCTCTCTCTCTGGCTAGCTCGACTCTAGTATAGGACCCGACCTTCGCGTGCCGAACAAATATAGCAGTGACTAGCTTATCCGGTGCGGTTCAAGTCCCTCCTACGTCCTCGCGCGCACAGTGTTGTACTTGGAAGTCCAATGAAAACACTGCCATAGTTCCTTCTTTCTTCTATTTAGTGGTAAAATACTGGATTCGTTCTACAGACCCGGGTCTGTTTATTGGCACGGCCATCCTTATTTAGGTTTGACGTTATTTTCGGATAGTAGGTGACATAGCAAATTACCTGTCATTACTTTCTTCTGTTTGAAACGGAAAATAGTTTCCGAAATGCGACATACATTTATTATTAAATCACGTAGTTCCGAAATGGTGACCAGCGTTCAGCAGTAAATGTTTCGACAGCAAGCACACAAATTTTACACGGTGTTAATTGGTACGGAATTGCTAAACTATAACATGAACGTCAAATAAATGTTTCAAACAATTGTAAACAACAAGAATATTTTTTAACCAAATGCTTTCAAAAAATTTGAAACCATGTACAGTCATACGATACATAATTTTGCCAGAGTGTTTTTTTAAATAATGTTCCGTTTGCTAACAAATAATTATTTTGCTTCATTGTGGCTTATTTTGACAAAAAAATATATGATAATTCAGGGGGAAAAATCTGAAAATCCATTCGGTGTATTGCAATAAAAAAACACAGATACGAGCGATGATGTATAAATGTTAAAACTGTAAGAATGAATTTTTTATATATGTATTAATTTTAATTTTAAAAAATATTTTCGAAACTACTGTAAAACTAAAGAGCGAGGCTTTAAGTGGGGTTATAGTGAAAATATGTAGGCTAGGCTACTTGGCAGTTTCAGTGGGGCCACAGTGGCAGAGAGGTCAGACTTCTCGCCTACCACCAAGGCGATCCGTGTTCGATTCCGGCGGGGCCTCTGGATTGTCGCATGTGAAAATCGTGCCGGACGAAGATGTTGGTTGGCGGGTTTTCTCGGGGATCTCCAATTTCCCCCGCTCTTTCATTCCGCAGCCGCTCCATATTTATCCTATGTCACCCCTCGTCAGCGCTGAAGATCTCAATGTTAAGCGCTAACCAGAATCTCTCACTCACTCAATAGTTTCAACAACATTATATATTGCTTCTGTATATTTCTTGTTGCGTTTTATATGATATTATTTTTATTACCAATTTGTCTCTAATGATAATCAATATTTAGTTATTTAAATTTTTTTAACCTCATCCAGGCAGTAATTTCTTAAATTCAATAATTTTCCATTTTAAAATTTATTTTTTTAAGTTGCGTCACTCAATTTTTTAATTGGTGTATTGGCCTATGCTTTGTGAGTATACAAGTTCTGGGTACTCAATTCTCAATGCACCATGGTCATTAACTCTTTCTTCTACGATTGATACAGGCATGGACTGCACGTCCAAATTTTAATTATTGTTGTGCGATATTTATTTTTGTTTAATTTCCCCCTTCCGATTTTGTTTGCCGTACGACTAAAATGGACGCGAAAGGTCTTCCCCGATACGATTTGATCAATGTGATAAATCTACCGCCATCCTAAAGGTAGTTCGTTTTGAGAGAGGCGAAATTATGGGCATTTAAAGTTTATAAATTTTAGCCATATTGATAAGAGGCAATTTTCCTTTAAATCAGTCTATTGTTTGTAGTGAGCATGAGATTCGCCGACGACGAAGATGTTCGTAAGACGTCACTTATATTACTAGATGTGCCCTTAGATTTGGTCTTATTCAACCTATTTTTTCGTTCACTAGCCCTATAATTTTTAAGTTGATGTTTATAGCTGCCTTAGCATATTTAGTAGCTGAGGTTTCTAAAAAGTATTTTTCGAACTGAAATTGTTAATTTTAATTGCCACATCGGAAAACCGTATTATGTATATTTGCTACAAACGCTATTGAATTAAACATTCCCCAGTTGTATTTGATGTGAAGTACTCATACTCTACCGTATATGAACAGAACATTTTACACAATGCAAACTAAATTTAAATATATTTAATCAAGATTAAAATTCAAGATAATGAGAACCCAATTAAATATTCGAACTATGTAAGATAATCATATTACTGTGAGGAGGTAGTAGAGCAGTTTCTTTCATTAGTGTTGGTGGTTAGCATCTAATTCAATATTTTCCCTTCAGTTATGTTTACTTTCATTTAAACAAATTTCTAAATTTTTAATATTAAATTTATGTAAATCTTTCAAACTTGTTTTGTTCTTCTTTATTTCTCTTAAATATTTATTGCTATCCTGCACTATCGGGGTTTATGTATTTTAGCTCATGGAACGTCGCCGAGAGGATTGGTAAGACCAGCATTCACATTGCATCCCACACCAGCTCTACCGACCATTTCTCGGATAATAAATATTCTCCCACACTATACTCGCTACTTAACCCTACAGCACAATTATCTGTCTACAATTACACTATTTTCTCACTATATCATTATTATCAAATAACAGAAAACTTAGCAAATTTTCCGTCAGTATGTTTTATGTTTGAATCGGGCAAAATCGTTCCTAAATACTACAGATATTTATTATTAATACGATTAGCACCGAAATGGTGAAAACCGTTCAGAAGTTAAGAGTCTCGACAGCGAACTTTAAAATGCTTTACGGTTGTAATTGGTACAAAATTGCTAAGCTATATAATGAAAGTCAAATAAATGTTTAAATGGGAGCTATCATGAAAATAAGTAGACTACTCTATATTTTCAAAGACCATTAATGTTTAATGAGCTTGTTATGCCGTTTATACACATGAGTTTGAATGACTTTGCGTTGTAATTTCAATAGTTTTGGTGCGGAGAGAAAGGTGTTGTTTAGAGAAACACGAAGACACACACGTGGGCAGACATACTGACAAATACACAAAAGACATGGATACCGCAACACGAAACACAGGAAATTGATCTATATATTTAAAAACTGTCTGAAACGTTGGTACAGTGATTAAACACTAAACACGAATTGAATAGGCAATGAGTAAGGATATCTGGTAGCATATACTGAATATGGATTTCCAAAAGTTCTTTGAACTATCTCCACTAGGATGCTAAGTCCTAACTGGTTGCTCACTTCAAAAAATAGCTAGGGAAAGATATATTCCGCGAGTTGAAAGACCTGCATACTAACATCCACTGTCATTTGTATACACAAGTCCCGACTATTTGTCCATTAGCTGCTACTCGCCGGGACATCAGACAGTTAATTGTTTTTAGGAACCAAGAAAACTAGTGCTCAATTTAAGCACAAACTAATGCAAACAATCCTATGTTTGGTTTGCTCACACCACCTCACCCCTCACCAGCGCTAAAAATCTAGATGTTGAGTGCTGACCAAAATCCCTTCACTCACTCACTTTAATTTTGCTTTAATTTTGTAACTGTTTTTTGAGTTATCGGACCCTCCTTTGAGGACACTTAATCTATATTAAGTGGAGTCATCGCCGGTGTCGAATTTCCACCTTTGACGCCAGCGGTGTCATTTCAGGTTTTTCTGCGGGGGGGGGGGCAAGATTTTGTTTTCTGACGACAGTGACCTTGTTGCATCTTTTTTATTAATTAAGCATGTATGAATTAGATGCTTTAATAATAAAACTTCAGTTTTATGTGCTTAAGTTAGCATAATTTAAATTTAAAAATACTATATATATATACACACACACTTAAAATTCTAAATCCAGGGGGGGCATTTATCCCCTCCCCTGTGGCCCCAAATGACGCCCCTGTTTGACGCATGGGAACAGCGTAACGATAAGAGCCAGTGTCCCACTCTTGACGAGAAGCACATCGCCTCTATTCACTGCACGCCAAACTGAGGTGCAAGGTTTTCGTTGTAGTATTTTTCCTACGGGACTGTAAGTGGTGACTACAACATTTTATTTTTGAATAATAAGAAGTAAAGACCAACGCATGCTTCTCGCTTTGCATAATATTTTCGGGTTTACAGCAGTCTAAAAACCCGTTTTTAGCCACTTTGAGGGGCCAGAAAAATAACGTTTCTAACAAGCGTGCTGAATGTTTTTAAACATGGCAGCATAGTTTCAAATGTGTGTTCTTTTCGTAGATAAACATAACATGAATAATCTAACCGGTTTCATGTAAAAAAAGAATACGCGTGACACGCTACAACAAAAATGTGTAATTTCCACAAATAAAATACTTTATTTCATTGTTTACGGGAAAAATAATGAAAAATTCACAATTTATTATACTCTAAATTGTTGGTATTATAAAATAATTTTTTTTTGCATAAAAAAGTGTTCTTCCTAAGTATACATACTTTGTAATTACATAAAAATATATTTCGTATTATTTTTGGTTGTGGATTTTTTACGAATATTTATCTCAATTGAATATGATTAACGTTTTTTTTTTTTTTTTTTTTTTTTTTTTGCTTGAGATGGCAGTCACTTGAGGCTATGCTCTTTAGTTTCTACTGTTTGGGTAATAATTATTTTTGTAAGCTTAAACGAGAACAGATATCAAAAATCTTTTATGTAGTTTTTTTTAAATAGTTTTTGATAGCCAATTTTTTCAAACCAAAATATTATACGATTTCGACAAAAAAGTCAATTAACCAGAATTACAACAATTACATAATTAGCTAAACCCATACTATTTACTGCCTTGAAAAATAACAATTAATACTGAGAACACGATTTTAAACAAAACTGCCAGACATATTTATATATCTGCTCTAGATTTAGCGTAAAAAATTAATACCGCTAAAAAATGTAGAAACAAGATAGCATGTCCCTAAGGTAGGCAGTATTTGGAACAGATGTAAAATAACGTATAATTTTTTTTTCATCTGCGCTTAAAGGCGAGCATCAGAAGTAAAAAGCGCAGATGTGTGCTTTACACTGGTTGGAGTGCAATGCCGGTGTTGTTGGAGATCCAGTTGAGGTAGCTGGTGACCCTAACGTAGGCTGCGGGCATGTCGGCAGGACAGTTGTGGACGCCGTACGACATGAGGCCTATCAGCGTGTACTGTGCATCCGCCTCGAGGACCGCCAGAGGATCGCCGCTGTCGCCGATCTGTGGACAACACGACGTTTTCTGGTTAGCTCTTATGATCTAATGTACTCAGTTAAAGATCGCTGGACTCGCCCTTGGGAGCTCGCCAATATCAAAACGAAATCGCTTAAGATGTTTTCGGAATTGTTACAAATTTAAGCTCTACTCATCTTTAATATACAGTATATGTGTGTGTGTGTGTGTGTAATGAAAATAATACTAAAAAAAAAGATAGCATGTAACACACTTCGTCTTCGGTGGTGAATATAACCCTCAATATTTTCGTAAGACTCTTTGTAATATTGTAATATCAACGTAATTTTCCGTAAGGTAACACCCGCAAATATATACCCAATGTTTTAGAAACTATATACATAGGCCATTCATGTTATAACAATGTGTTAGTCCTGTGCGTTCGAAGTATCGGCAACGTGCAGGCAACAAGCTGGCGACATGCATACGATGTTCAGCCGACGTGCAGACAACGTACTGTTGGGACGTTCAGGCATCGTTACTTTGTAACCTATTCTGCGCACACCTGGCACATCACAGCACGTTGTGCTGCTCAAGTTTTAGAGACGTGCAGGCAACGTGCTAGCGATGTGCAGACGTAGACAATGTGCTGTTGTGTCGTACATTGTAACGTGGCATGTCCGAGAAGTTGGGACGTTTCCTGCACCTATTCTGCGCATTCGCATTTACACTCCTGGCACATCACAGCACGCTGTGGCAACGTTACAATGTTACAGCGTGACGTGCAGGCAACGTTGCTGGGCTGTTATGGACATAAACATACATATCTGCATATACATACACATATCTATGCACATATACATACCACACATATACATACACTCACACACACATATATACATATACATACATATGTATAAATATAAATACATACATACACATACACCCACACACATATATATGTATATATGTATTAACGTATATGATTCGAAATTCGTTTTATAACACTTTTGAGCTGGTAGCACATGGCTAGTGAAACAGCAATTGCAAATAATTAATGTTTCAACAACGAATCTTTGCATTGCTACAGTATATCTACAAATGTCTGTCAATCAATAAACTGTGTAGGTAATGACTGATACAGGTACCAAGAGTTTCCGTGGGAAAAAAAATTTATATGCGTTTATTAATATGCAGTACTTTTAAATTTTTTAGTTTAAAGCTGGACCTTTTATTATGCACAAAAAAGGTTGCTTTATATTTTTGACAGTTATATTTCAGTATTTAAAATTATAATTTTTGTTTATTATTTTCGCATCATCTATAGTTGTTTTGAGGAATATGCCCTTAAAACCTTTAAAATTAAGAGTCACCACATATTATTCCCACATGGGATTTCTTACTGCAGGTCTTGCAGTAATATCAACTTCACAAGAAAATGGTGAGACCAATGAAAAAGTATAGTTACTTACAAATCAGCTTTATGATATCTGAAAGAACTGTGCAATGGGTATGGGAGTGCATGACTGGATTTATTTGCTTGGACATAATCCACTGCGAAATAAATGACTGTCAAAAAAAACTAAAAAATAAGGTAAGAAAACATAAATAAGCAGAGTATGCTTTAGTCATCAGGATACATACACAACATGAAATTCCAAAACTGGAATCGGGTCAGATAAAACCAAGAACAAACAGAAAAAAAATTACACAAATATAAAAAAGAACCTAAGTTGACATGCGACACAACGATGAGACGAAACAAAAACGCAAACAGAAATACAGCAAACGATACAACGATGAGACGAAACAAAACACAAATATGTCGGACACAAACAGAAAAGACAACAAACGACACAAACGATGAGACGAAACTAAACACAGTAGATTTCCAAACAGTAAGTATTGACAACGTTTCGGGAACTGGAAAAATGTTCCCGTCATCAGGTAGACACCCAGGGTTCAGGAACACGAGTGCGACTGATGAGTAGACTAATTTTTTTTTCAGACGAGCCCCCATATCCCGCCACGTCAGCGTGTACCTCGTCTCAGTCTGTGGGTACTCCGGCATGCATTAGTCGTTAATAACGAGGGAAGTAGGGATTAAATGTGTCTCAAGGCTAGGCCTCATACACTTGGTTGGCTGTTAGTTGGAGAAGAGGAGCCATGCATCGCGGCAGAGCAGGTTTGTCTAGAGGATATGGCCGCAATTGAGGCCATATCCACGCCCCGAAGTGAACAAGAGTATAAATGGGAAGGGCACAAAAAACCAGTACTATAGATTAGGGTACTGGGAAAAGCTGTGCGACAGACATGCGCAGGGAATTACTGCTTGTTAGTAATGATAGAGTTCTGGAATAAAGGAAATAAATTAAGAAAAAAAAAGCGTGAGAATTTGGCAGGCCCGGTCAATCAGAGTGGGAGCTCAGCGATGATGAGGAGACTGGAAAAACCATGGGTTTATATAGGGTAAAGCCCCTTATCCTGCTCAGCCAATGGGAGACGAGCTGTCTCCTGATTGGTCGCGCAGCATGTATTGACTCTGATTGGTTACGGTGGGTTGAGTGTTTGATTTTGTTTTGTGCTGTAAAGTTGTTTCTCTTTTAATCAATGGGATCCACATATGTTTTAGTTCAATACACTGCTGACTGAAAATATTGCCATTGCTCATAATAATGGCTGATTCTTTTATTTTTCTTTTAATTTTGTCAGTTTCCTGTGTAAGTGGTTTAGAGTCTTCCCAAGGATTTTGTGGCTATTTTCCCATGCATGTTCGGCCTGTTTAGATTTTTGGGTTTCACATTTTTTGCAATTGTTTTTATGTTCTTTGATACGGGTTGATACAGCTCTGCCAGTTTCACCAATGTACATATGGCCACATTCGCAGGGTATCTGATATACACAGTTGTGTGTTTGTAGTTCTTCTGTGGCTGGTTTCACCCTGGTAACCATACTTTTAATAGTTGCTTTAGATCGGAATGCTGTTCGAAGTCCGTATTTGTTTCCCAGACGTCCTATATTTTCAGGAAGGCCTCGAACATACGGAATAACTAGGGTTCTTGATGGTTTTTCTGTTTCTGTGGGCTTAAGTGTTCTATTAGGTTTCATGTGCTGTTTGATGGTGTTTGTTGGGTAACCATTGGCTATGAGTTATTTTCTTATTTGGTTGTGTTCTTCAACTACGGATTTCTTGTTGGAACAATTAATCTCAGCTCGGTTGGCTAGTGTGCGAATTATGCCAGTTTTTGTGCTTTTAGGGTGGTTGGATGCAAAATGTAGGTATTGGCCTGTATATGTAGGTTTCCTGTATACTTTGGTTTCCAGACTGCTGTTTTCCGTGCTAAATAATACGTCCACAAAAGGAATGCTTCCATTGGTTTCTTTCTCATATGTGAACTCTATTGATGGCCTCAATGAGTTCAGAATATTCACAAATTCCTCCAGGGTTTCAGGTCCGTGTTGCCAGATAATAAAAGTGTCGTCTACATAACGAAACCAGATTTTAGGAGGGCTATAGCTTCGGCTAAATGCTTCCTGCTCAATGTTCTCCATGAATATGTTCACCATGATTGGTGAAAGTGAAGAGCCCACTGCCATGCCGTCTGTTTGTTTGTAGAAACTGTCATTAAACTGGAAATATGTTGTGGTGACACAGAGGGTAATCATTTCCATGATGGACGGAATTGGTATGGTTGTTCTGTCCTTTAGGTTTGGGTCAGCTTCCAGCTTGGCCTTGACAATGTTGAGAGTTTCAGCCACAGGTAAATTGGTAAAAAGACTTTGTACATCGAAACTCACTAGGGTGTCAGTGTTTTCTATTTTCAATGTTTTTGCTATGGATATAAAATGACTAGAGTCTTTGACAAAAGTTGACGTCTGCCCTATAAGGAGTTCAACAATTTTTATGAGATATTTTGATAGTTTTTGACATGGAGCATTGCAACAGCTGATAATCGGGCGCAGAGGCATATCAGGTTTAAGGATTTTTAGAAGACAATATATGTGAGGTGATCTACTGCTGTGTGGCGTCAGCTCTGATCTTATTTTGTCTGGAATGTGACTTTGATGTTTTTTCAAAGTTTGGTACACTTTTCGTTCTATTCTGACAGTGGGGTCTTTTTCAAGGTGTGTGTATTGTTCAGTGGTAACGAGATCTGTGCTTTTTTTGTCATAATCTGATTTATCTAGTACTACGGGTAGTAGCACGACCCTTATCTGCAAGATGGATTACAATGTCAGGGTCAGATTTTAGATATTAGGTTTTGGTGAGCCAGCTGAATTAATCTCTGTGCACACACTCCAGAGAAATTCGTCTTGTTTAGCTGCAGGGAGTTTATATACTGCGCTCTCAACGGATAAAACTATGTCAAGTGCTGGAATGTGTCGTGGAGTAATGCAGAAATGGAGACCTTTTTCTAAGGCACTTTCCTCGCAGTTTGACAAATTTTTGAGGATGCATTAATCACTGTGTTAATTCTTTTTGGTGCGGAGGGTGTTTTAGTATTTACGGTACTGGTCAGCTTGGAAAATTTATCTTCTTGCCTTTCTTTGCACTTGACAGATTTTTTCTGGACAGAATTCGTTTCTGTTTGTTCCTTGTTTTATCTGACCCGATTCCAGTTTTCGAATTTCATGCTGTGTATGTATCCTGATGACTAAAGTATACTCTGCTTATTTATGTTTTCTTACCTTATTTTTTAGTTTTTTTTTGACAGTCATTTATTTCGCAATGGAGTATGTCCAAACAAACAAATTCAAACCAGCTTTACCTATAATCCGAATCTATTTACTTACACACTCGTATTTACCTCGTGTCTAATGAACAATGACCGTACACGAGTCGTTACTTCTTAAATATAGTCACCGATACCTCACCAAAAAATTAGCTCAACAGTTCTAATAAAATATATTTTATTTGCCACTAGATTTTCATTAGTTATTTGTAATGTTACGGCCTCAGGGCTAACACCTGGGGCAATTAGGCGAGGGTGAGTCTACGGTTGTTCGCTATAAGCTCCCGCTGGGATGAGGTGAAGATACAAACTCAACACACAGTCCTGTAACCGGGGAAGGTAGTATTACATTTAACCTCCCCGGCAGAGAATCGAACCTGTGACCCCAGCTAACTGGCAAGAAACTGGGTCAATTGGTCGGATATACATTTCTCGTTAGATTCTTAACGAATAATTTTCAGTAGATAAATTATACTGAATTAAGTTATTTATTTTAAGTATACCATCTAAATTTCTGGAAACTGTACTTACATTATTTTTATTATTTACAGTTACAGTTTTGTGATGGTACGATATTAAATAAGAAAGACGTAGCCATTATAGTGTTGCCCTCTTGGTTGGGATAACATGTGGCAACGGATACTCTAGAGTAACTCTTCCATGAGATCAGCTAGAGTTTCTCAGAGGAATCGAAGGTATATAGTACCACAGTGAGGGCCAGGCAGCATGTAAAAGTTCCGTGCTATTCTGCACGTATCATAATGCCACTAACGGCGAGTTACTCATCAATATACTTTATGACATGCTGTAGCAATCTATAAGCTCGATTTAGACACCATATTTAATAGCAATTGATGTTCCACTTGGGGTACCAGAACATCCCTAAAGAGTTGAAATAAAAGTTTCGAATACTCGTCTATATAATGGCAAACACATTTGAATCTCTGTAATATTATTAATTATACTTGTTAAAAATATTGTTTTGTCATTCTTACCAAACATTGTAAGCCTAATATTCACACAAACAGTTATTTTACTTTTGTGTTTATGCTAGACCTATTAATATTTCTTAAATAATATTCAAATAAACATACTATTTAGTGTAAACCATCGTAAGCTGAATTTGGTGGTTATCAAATTAGTTTAAACTATGGGAAACCTTTAGACACTCAAATTTTCCAGATATTTGAGGGCTCAAACATGAAGTTAACGGAAAACCACCAAGCCGTTTGAATGATATTGACATTTATAAATGTGGGCAGGCATTTTTGGAAAATTACAAATCATGTTCTAATATTGGTTTTCGTAGCAACGATAACTTGAGTTAGTTGTCTAGGTCTATACCTAAGTTTATCTCTGTACCACATCTTCAGCCTTCAGCTAAAGCCTAACCACGGGGAATATTAGGTACACAATTAAAATTTAAAAAAACAACTTACCTGGCATGGACTTTTGCCGTTAGCACCAAGTGTGCAGAGGTTTGTAGATTCGACGTATTCGCCGAAAGTCTGTGTGCATACAGAATTACTTATCACTGTGACGTCAGCCTCTAGTAGTACATCGGAAGGATTTTCACTGGCTGTGAACGGAAAATTCGTGTGAGATTTTTCGAACACTGCAATATTAATAATAAAGTAACTTGCACAAATTAATGTGACGTGACATACACAAACCATAATGCAATGCAATGTTTGGCAAACGTAAAATTCTTGTCGTTTTTCCAATGTCTAGCTTAAGGTCAATGTGTGACACGTAGACGATGTGAAAAATCGCCTCTCTTGTGCTGTGAAACGGCTAACCGAAGAAATGTTGTAAGACTTGAAAAGAATATGACAACTCTCGTGACACCTGCTATGTCACCTAGGTCAACAGTACATAACACATATAAAGTTCATGTCGACCATATGTACGGGAACAGTTTGTCTGCCGAGAACGTAAACACAACAGAAAGATTTGTCTGGGCAACTGATTTGAGCGGCGCGTCTATTATTGTATATTATTGTAGCTTTGAGAACACCAGTTCGGTAATGGATATGGCATGTTTACTTTATATTTTTTCTATGAATTTATATTAATATTTTAATATTTCAAAAGACAAAATTTTAATTATGTGATAAATTATTTTTTTACCAGTAAGAAGAAAATATTTTTCTGATTTTGAAACGATCGTAATATAGATAAATACAAACAGAAATTAAATCTCTGAGGTAAAATGTTCATTTTTTAATACTTACCATTACTGGTTCGCCCGAAACCGCTTACAATCGCTGTAGTTCCTTCATAAGAGGAAGATGTTTGGGAAAGTGATGGGAGTCGTAAAGCACTGATGTACTCTGTAAAACCAAATAACAAATTAACAAACTTCGAGATACAAATTTGACTGCATCATTTAGCAACTTTATCAAATAAGTTTACATTATGGATTTCGGGATAAAGTTTTATTATCAACGTTGAAAAAGTAGCACAGTCACTATCTTATTAACTAGTAATATTTCTATTACAAATTTGTTGATTACTTTACTGTGTTTAACACTTTAAATGTTTTCAATTTAAATGTTTCTTAATTACATGTAATTTGTGTTGAAATGTTCTCCCAATTGAAGTTAATTCTTTTAGTATTTGTAACTAGCGAGTTTATTTCAAATGCTATAATAAATATGGCGCATTTAAAACAACATTATTTTACGAACATACTCCTTGAAGAATTTGATTTTGTAATATTTATTCCTCACAAATATTTAAAATAATGTTTTATAGTTATAGAAAAAGGAATTTAGTGAACAAATATTTTCGTTGAAAGAAAATTTCTCATGAAATAAGTTGGTGGTGTTAGGTTTTGTATGTATAGGCCTACTTACGAAAGGCGTGACTTTACCCAAACTTCACTATAAACACAAAATTATTTTAACATATTTGTAAAAAAAAATTAACATTAATTTATTATATACGTGTAAAATAAACGGACAGAGAGTATTACTACACAGAAATTTGACATTTTTATACTACCACACTGCCATTGTACTAACACAAGTTTGATGTTAACATTAATGTAATTCGACTTCTTTCGTCGGGTAGAGAGCGAAGTCACTGATGACAGTGAGACCCAATTATACACAATAACAGAAAGTTGGACAGGAATCAGCCCTGAATTTTTTATGAACTTTTCCATTATGCACTGAGGGCTATTTCAGGAAGCCACGGAGAACAGAAATCAGGAAGAGCAGAATAGAAAAATTAATTAATTAATGCAATATTCTCCTCCAAAATTTCAGAAGAACAAAAAATTTACCAGAATGAAATCTTACATGATACACTTCTAAAAAACAAGATTTGAAATATTGACTCCGTAGTTCCCTAAATATCCTTTATTTATAAAAGGGAAGAATAACTGAATAATCGCCGCTGGGCTCAAACAACTTGAGCTAGAAAAGTGGTATTTCTTCAGGACTGAGGCAAGCATTGTGAAAGACTTTAGAATATGAAGAAGGTTGAAACACACGCAGCAAGATTTGAACTTTTTTTAATTAGACTAATAAGTGTTTGAAAAACATGATACCCATCGGATTCTTCAAAACTTAGAGCTCATGTTCACTTTAGGAAGAAGATTACGTATGTGTCTGAAAATAATATTTTTGCATTTTTGAAACTTCTCACGTAATCAGTGGAATGAGAGGAATGTGTTTCCGATTAGATGTCTATTAAGCTCAAATCCAACGGGCTATCTCAGTGATTTATTGAATTGTCCAAAATCTTATTTCAAACTTCTTTTTCCGGAATTTGAACCATTAGGGAGTGAAATATGTTTAATGTGTTTTAGATTGATATTCGACATCTGTCTTTGAATGTTACTTGCAATGGGACAGAATAATGACGTACCGTACTATTGTGGACATACGCCATTGCAATATCATATATGTCCACAATAGTACAGTACGTTACTCGATATTTTTCGAACCCGTCGAGATATCTGTATTGCTTTCAAGGCTCTGCTTACACACGGAGCAGAAAAATAAGTACAGTATTTTCAAAATTCGATCCCAAAGGGTTTAAAAAAGAAATAAAATAAGTTATCGATTAATCTTCGGTACATGTCGAAAACGTTCATACGCAATATGTGAAATTTGTTTTTGCTTTGGATTGATTATCAATAAGTCCTTTACAATTTTTTTGGTTTCGAAATTTGTAATGTAAGAATGTTCTGAAATATGAAATAAATGTTCGATTAACGTTGATACATAGCCCTCACCCAACGGTCAATCGTTGTGATTTTCACTTCAATGGACAAACATAGAAAATATTATTAATAGTGCTATAATTTTTACAAATATACTACTAATGAGGATTTCATGTAAAATGTGTTATAATGAAAAAAACGAATAGCCATCCTATCCTTCCATGATATAGGCTTTATTTTCACTTTAGATTGATGAAAACATAAAATTGACAATTTAATAGTGAAAAAGGAGAAAAAGCGTTTTTAATTAAACGACGACTTATCAGTCCAGTTGTTGATCCCCAAACCCCTACGAACGATCTTGTACATTATGGTGTTTTCAAAATGCGTTAACTTTAGAACCATAAATGTTACAAAGAATACCGGAGAGATGTCGAAGATACGGTTATCATATTTAGTGGACTTGTGAGGGAGATTTTCTTTTTGAGCTGACGAACGAGAAGGGAAGCTATCCCACATATAGTCCACCATATATATCTTTGTTGTGATCTGACTGATTACGTTGGGAGTAATGATATGTTACGCATGGACAGAAAGTTTGGAGAACCGATGCCCACCTCCTTTGGAAATTATGGATGGATTGTACACCAAGTTTGGACAAAAACCACAGCGATCGTCAACAATACCTGTCAGTGTTAGGTCTTATATGTGTACGTAGACAATTTCCTAGCAGTTTACTTAACGCGTAGCGTAAGCGTGTTTTCGCAGTTACGCTTTCTCTCAGAGACAAGTGCATTTACGTCCGCAATTCTAATCTACAAAAAGAAAACAAACTTCTCACTATTAATACACCAAGCACATTGGAAGCATCGTTTTAAAACCCTCGAACTTGGCTAAAATAAATTTTCCAAGACCGTTTCTCAAGGTTTATATACCGGATTCGTTCAAAATGTAGGTTTGCAACTTCATTGAACCTTGCTGCAGGGGCACGTTCAAAAACATTATCGGGTCACCGCTTGAAGTCCCAGAGTAGAAACCGTTGCGACGGGAACATTGCATGCGCGTTTACAACTTTTGTCATAGAGGTGACATCACAATACGTGTGCCAACCGGCGTCGCTCGTAGAGACTCATCGAATTTTGTCATACACCCACAAACACACAAATCAACAGGCGGCCGCCTTAAGAGCCTTTCTACTGTTTTTGTGATAGTGACTTTAATGCTTAAACGAGAGCAGATATCAAAACTATTTTTGGCAGTTTTCTTTAAAATGTTTTTGCCGTTACATTGTGCACATATATTTTTTCAAAACAAGAAATTGTACGGTTTAGACAAAAAAGTCAATAAAGCAGAATATCGTTAATTACATAATTAGCTGACACCACAGTGTTTAAATACCATGAAAAAAATCAACCAACGCATAGAAGACGATTTTAAACAAAACTCTCAAACAGATTTTTTATAAAAGTAATTGTAACTTATAGGCGTAAAAAATTATATCTCTAACAAAAAAAAATAAAAAAGAGGCGAAATTACGATCTCAACACCAACTAAGCGTTGTCAATCAACTCTGCGACAGTGTCGGTTCTGTTTACAATGCTGCCATACCAGACTAATGTGTAACGCAACAGACGAGCAGCATGTAGTGTTAATTATGACTGCAACTTCGTTACGGGAATAATGATTTTTATGTTTTGGTGTTGGGGACTACGGTGGATCCACAACCACACTACAAATACAGCAGGCATTTAGGGTGTCATAGAGTACAACAGCTGATCAGTTCACATCCTGTTTCGGTGAACATTGACAGCCTAGAAGCATGTTGGTGGTATGCCTTAATCGGCCACCAAATCTACAACAAAACACTTGACGTGCATGTTCCAATACGGAACTTTCCATACGCATCATGGATCACCCGGGATCACCGCTGTCGTGCACAAACACACGCTTCCTTGGCGTGTTAATACCGTATTTAACACGTTACCAAGCTCTACAATTATGGAATCAAAACACACTGTCCATCACAGTGCGCCCCTGCGTCTACTGGACGTCTTGCCAAATTGTGGTGAGTGTTATTGCAGTGCTATGCGCTATTGATGTCGGCAGACGGTGCGGTGTATGATAGATCCATGTTAACAGTCCTGCCACTGCGTTTTGTGAACATGCATTATATTATTTATCTGTATCACTAGCTCGACAAAAATTCATTAGAATTAGGCACATCCTTATGTGTGAGCTACTTCTATTTTCTGTAAGTTTTTTGAAAACTTATTTTTCACCATCAAGTGACTAAACCTTCTGCATGCTAATGGCCACTACTTACTTGTATAGTTAACTGCCGTCGTGAGCTTCAGGAGTCCGATGTCATTGGCAAAAGTCTTCTCGTTAAAGTTGGCATGTATGAAGGCTTCTCTGGCGTACTGTGTCACAGTGTTGTCTTCGACGTTAACGAAGCTAGTTCCACCCAGGTAAATTTGGAATGAAGAATGCCTGAAATATTACATGACCTCGAAATAGTTAGTAAAAATACGTAAAACTTTGTAGAACATTTTGGGATGGTTACATCATTGTACTAATTTGCATAATCATATTACTGTTTATTAGGACATGTCCCGCTATTATTTCCAACAACCCATATGTTATTTATTGAAGCATTTCGAGTATAAAAAAAAAAGCTAATTCTAGTCAAAATTGTGCTGAGAGCAATTTGCGACTGCTTAGCTGCATCTAATATAACCACCTTGAAGTTTTTCAGTACATTGTCCTATTACTAAGGTATTGAAGAAGTTTTGGCATTCATGGTAGGAAAAATCCATTAAAGTACAATTTAAATTTGAAGAACAGAAATATCAATGGATAGAA
The DNA here is from genome assembly GCA_003012365.1 of Medauroidea extradentata. Taxonomy (NCBI): domain Eukaryota; kingdom Metazoa; phylum Arthropoda; class Insecta; order Phasmatodea; family Phasmatidae; genus Medauroidea; species Medauroidea extradentata. The sequence continues at coordinate 68,843 of PNEQ01070673.1, forward strand.
TATTGGCGTAACTGAGTTAAGTGATCATCTCGGCGCCGAACTTGCCTCGTTGAAAGTAGAGAAGACACACACACACACATTTATATGTATGTATATATATATATATTTATTTATTTATATATATATATATATATATATATATATATATATATATATATATATATATATATATATATATATATACACAACACGCACGAACAACACGCACACAAATGGTTTACGATTTACTTCACTTTTCAAAAGTTCTATTATTTGAGATAGGTTCCTGCCAAAATACAATATGTTATTTTAACTAAACCGAAAATTTCAAACGTGTTAATATGGCGAAAAGTAAATCAAAAATATGTGACTAATTTTTTCTTAACGAGACTTTTAAATAAGTTACATGTCACTATTAGACACGTGTTTGAATATAAGCATGGTTAATTATAAGCAGTGCCTCGTTATTAAACAATAAAACGATGAAGATTGTTTTGTAAAACGGAGGATTTATATACCTGGTAATGCGGTTTGGAATGTCATCACATTGCCATGAGAAAAAATTATTTTCCACAAAAATTGTGGCAGCAACATAAAGGCGTTTTTTTAACACAAATAATAATCGTATTTTCGAAAAACTGTTACGTTATATGTTTTCCTGAAGCACTATCAAAAACTATGCGTACGTCAGCCACAGTCTCGGCGCTGCTGTGTGTATCTTGACGTCCGTGGTAACACCTAAGAGCGGTTATTCTAAATGTTTTTCGTATTTCTAATACGTTTTTAAGCGTAAGTTTTTTTATTTGATTCAATTCAAAATTGACAAAGTTTTTACTGTTTCAATTGCAACCCACCCGAAATCGCACCCAGTTTGTATTCACGTTAAATCTAATAATACGGAATATTGCGGTAGCCATGCCTGGACCGTGATTCGAACCCAGGACCTCTTACACTGTGGATCAGCGCCTAACTGACTACGATGACCTAGCCACCAGAAAATTATCATCTGTTTTGCATACGTACTTCCGGAAACGTTTTGCAAAAACGGGTCGTATGAGAGGATTTTGAACAGGCAATATTTATGATTGCTGCGAAGTGCTGATTTCATTCACGTCGTCAAAAAAATTGCACGCAAACGTCGGTCTAAATTATGCCTGGTACCTACACAGAATAGTTTAGCAATTATAAATTTCATTGGTATTAAAACTAGAGCTATACGATTTTAAGGAATAAGTTTTACGAAACACGATTAACTAATTAATTCGAGTATTGCCTGAAATGTGAAGACAACATTTATAGCTTTAATTTTAACAGACACGTAGCCACCTTGCTGTTAATCAATTAAAGGAAACTCTGTGTACATTTTCGTATGATATTTTCGTTAAGAATATCTCGTTGTGTTTGTCGGTGTTCTTCCGATATGCCTTGTAAATAATAGTTGTTTATTTTCTTGCAACAGTTTTAAACTTAAAACATTGCATTAATTTTAGAACAAGCACATGTCAAGTAAACAGGAAACCAAAGATGACATAGATAGTGATCAAAAAGTAAAACATTTCTATTCTAGCAGAAGCGTAAGAAAACTTACCTAGTTACGGTAAGTACATAGGCAAATTTTTTTTCAGCAGGGAATTTTCGTCAGCAGTACAGTTTAAAAATTCTAAGCCAACAATTGACCATACGTTCGTGAAGTGCGAATGCATACGTACGTAGTTATGAACTGCTCACCCTTTAACGCAGTGGGCAACAGTGAGAACCCACTCATTGGAGATAAGCACCCCGCCGCAGATACTAGTAGTGTCCAAGACAAGTAGTGCCTGCCATGGGATCTGCCCTTGTGCCACAGGCGTGCCGGAGATGATGCGGGAGCTTGGCCTGTAGCTTACACCTGCGGGACCAGAAGGCAAACAACTTGAGTATGGCTGGTTGGGCAAAGTCTAGTTAATTTTTAACTTTCAAATAATAAGTACTATAATAACAAGACATTTAAATATAAATAAAGCATCCCCAATGTAAATGAAAGTGTAAAGAATGCACTGTATCATACTCAGATGTTAACGTCTGTAGGTGTTCAAAAATGCTCACACGTTGTCCTGAATTTCTGCATCACAGTGCACCAAATGCATACATTAATTTTCATCCTGAATTATTGCGTTTGTTGTGGTCATCAGGTAAGACGTCTTATACAATGGCTGACCGAGGTTATTTTTCAGACGGTTTGTACCGATGATGAAAGATGACGATTGCGGGTGTACGTTTTCACTATCGTATCCTACAAGTATTCACAGAATTCTTGTTACACAACAAAGTTGGTAGACACACACATATATACATGAACCATCTCCTAAGTAGTTATTATTTTCACCCTTGTTTTCACACCGCTAGGTAATTTTCAGGTTAACCCTTGTTTGGACTCTGTAACGTGCAAGAAGTAACTATCATATTTTCAACGACTCTCTGAATAAGCAGTCTAACCGACAATACCGCCAGAGTTTTTGTACTACACTTTGTAGAAACCTACTTCCATACGCTTCTAAATAATAAATTAACGCAGGAACATATGTACTTGTTCCTTACAGAACTTTAAATTGGTACAGTGCAGTCATGATTCCTTTAAGTTTTTCCTTATACATTTGCGAATAATGTAAGAAATAAACATGTAACCTTATTGATGCAATGTCTTGCATTAGATGCTAACCTTTTTGAGCCCCCATTAGGGCATGCCAAGTAAAAATAAGTATTGTACGGTAATTTTTATGTGCATCTTATCGATTGTCACAAACGCCAATGCTGATGGACTACCGGTACACTTAGCAAGATAAGTTTTGCAACCATTTTTGTAAAAAATAATGTATTATTTAGTGTTTCACATCACACAGGCTGTACACCTGTGTCTATTACATAAACCGTATGAAAATTACGTATTATGCCAAATTAGGGTGCCACTCCATTCGTAAATAAAAAAAGTGCATTATCTTGTTAGGTTTTTCTACGCGGATCGGAAACTGTGCCATGCATGGCAAACAAAAACATATGCCTTAAGTATTCACACTACAGTTAATACTCTTTGAAACTAAATAACTTGTTGGTATCTACAGAATCAAAATTTTTAAAACAAAAAACAAATTAATTTTCCTTTCTCGAATACGGTGCCATGTAAAAAAAAAGATGAGCTATCTGGTAAACTTGTACAGTAGATTACATTTTGTGGAATAAAACAACAACATTTTGACATTTGCGTTCTGAAGGTCTCAGTGGGGGTTTCTACCTATCCCTTTTCATGTGATGGGTTTCCATCCAAACCCACCTTTTGATTTGCACATCGTCATTTAGGAATGTTCCTAAGTACTGTGTTTTGCACCTAATATACACAGCATACAGCATAGGTAATAATGCGTTCATGAGTACGTATTTTGTTGTGTTCCTTGAATTATCGATGGTGCACATTGAACGTTACCTACATGTTTCTGCCTCATGGTACCATAATTAATCATTTGTTTCTGGAACTCTATCGCTATAACTTAATTTGTGATTTGAAAGAAAACTATGAGTCCTAGACTGCTGCAACAAGAGGACCTTTTATGTTAGACAGGTAGGCCCCAACATTACTCAATAAACATCTTCAGATATTCGAAATTCCTAACGGTAAAAAAGTTGTACACAATTAGAGGGTAGCACCCCTACTATTTTCATAAGTGTGGTAGTTATTAACCAGAATTTGCTTTTGTTTTATAGATCCCAATAGCATTAAGAAGTGCTGAAAATATTGTATTTTTATGTCAAATAGTTTCCGATGTTTGGGGAAAATTCTGTTTTAAAATTCACTGTTCAGAGTCCCACTAATCTCTTAATATTGGGTTTATGTTAAAAGTGCAAAACCTGTTTTCGTCATAATTTTTCGTGAGGAATACGCATGCGGAGTTCGTCCACCTATTTAAGAAACCTCCTGTATATGTTCGTGAAAAATTGGCAACGATTAATTTTCTTTTGTGGTATTTGTATTAACATATCTGTAGTATAATAGAATACATATAAAGCAAGCTTAGATTCGGTTGTTAATAGATCAACATCTGACTGTTTACAAAGATTAAAATTCATGGATATATTCCAAAAGCTTGTGTACATTCAGGGCTTTTAGTTAGTGACTATTGATTTCAACGATAATTATGTTGCACAAACTTGTTTCACTGTCTTAAAAGTCTATCTGCAGCATTGTTTTATGCCAGTAGATACAAGTGACTTCAGTACACGGTCTAAGAGGTAGAGGTCTTGACACTGCCTATGCTCTCCAGCAAGAGAAAGTGACCCCTTCATGTCGCCGAGCGCTAGTAGTAATTTGGTGGAAGATTTGTCTTGTTTACATCTCGCGTTTTAACATTTTTGCAATTATTTACATAAAATAATATTAATAAGGTAAGCTGATATAGTATATACATGTTCCGTGTCCATAAATGCATTGTCATGTGTGGAACTCTTTATAAAAGTAGTCTGAAGAAATATATTGTGTATTATTATTTTAGTGAACACATTCGCACAAAAACTATAATTTCCTGCCCTACAAAATTTTAGAATTGTTGCAATGTGCATCTACATTTAAAATATTTAAAAACTAAATTTTACTGTTGTAAAAAAAAAAGTGTTCCAATACAAATTTACGTTCCCATTTTTTTCTTCCTTATAATACTCGCAATTCCGGTAACAACTTCACATTTTAAGCTAAGCTAAATACAAAAACAAGTCAAATCTTCCACCAAATTACTACTAGCGCTCGGCGACAAGAAGGGAGTCACATTTTAATACTCAGTGTCAAGACCTCTACCTTCATACACCGTGCTTCAGTAGTACCAGAAAACCACAGATATATGGAGTCGCAGTAAACTTATTCTGAATGGCATAGTCAAATGTGAGACGCTTCTGCCCTTACGACATTAAAACAATCCCGCGTGAAAACCTTTATTTAAAATTGAGGGTTACTATCTAACAGTCTAACATAGCATCATGACCTCTGGTTTCAAATTCCTTTAATTGTTTTACTTCAAAAGTACCGCTTCGTTAGCTACTACGACTTAGTAACTCTTGTTTCTGGTAGCCACTATAGCATAATAATACTAGTCAAAATCTTTGACTGCCAGTGTAAGTAATAGGCCTACTTTTCTTTACGCTGTGTTTTAACCATATTATACATTCTATTCCACATAGTGACGGAATGGCAAACATGAGTTTTACCAACTCCAATACACCATTTATGTTTGTATTTTGCGATAAGTATTGTGTGCTTCTTCTGATAAAATATCTTATGATGCTAGAAAAAAATTGTATCGTCAACATATTTACCAAAACACTTCATCGTATTGCGCCTTATCTGATTAGACTTAAAGTAAGTGACACCGTTTGATTATTTTCAGAAAAATCAGTAGTAGTGTAATATAACGTTCCGTATACCATTCTACTGTGGGTACGTATATAAGAAAATTATAGCTTACAAAAAATAGAAAACAACCCTTTGAAGAAATATGAAATAACATATTGAAAAATAATATTTACGTTTGAAGACATTTTATTACAAACATTGGACGTCCCACAATGTAGTATAATTTAATTTTTGAATAAGCTATAAATATGAATAAGTTCGATGATCAAAAAATTAATATTAATATAAAAATATTGGGTGCTTGATATCAGTCATCTGAAATTTTCGTATCACTTGTTATTCGTAAAGGCACAATCACTATGAAAAATTTCTAGAGTACTCCACGCTATTTTCATTTGTATTTAAGTATATTTGTTTGGTCTATTCCTCAATTCTTATTTTAAGCTTATTCACAAAAATTAGTTCATACTGAATTGTGAAACAGCCAATAGATTCATTTTTAAAGAATATTTTCACAATTTGTTTAATTTTTTACAAAATCGTTTTTTTTCTCTTGTATTCTAACTTTAATTTTATGCTTTTTGTTTTCAAAAAATGTGAAATACAAGAAATAATTTATTTCATAAAACTGTCGGTTTCAAACGTCTAGACAGTTCGAAGGGAGGTGGGAGTGAGTTGCTTTCAGGGGGTATAGGGGTGGTTGAGGGGTGGTAGAGGAGGGAGTCGCCCTTTCTTCGTACTCTTCGTGTCGTTCCAAATACATTAGTTACAGTTTCTTCCGAGCTGGGTTGTTGAGAGTGGAACGCAGTGCTCGACCAAAAATACTCTGAAAAGTATTGCAAAGCAAGGAAAGAGAGATAATTAATAGGAATATGAACCAGTTTCGTATTTCCGCGTTTGACAAGTGGGAATAGCGGAGCAATAAGGGCCAAAGTACTACGCTCGATGAGCAGTACAACGCCTCTATTCACAGCGTGCTAAACTGACGTGCGTGCTGAGTTTTGAAATTATAAAAGTGTAGTGTCATGAATGTCTTCTTTTCGTTTATACACGTAATATGAAAAAATTAAGCAGTTTCACGTAAAAATTATAAAAAAAAAACAAGGACTCCTTTTAAAGGTGGTTCGAGATAAATTGGGAATTTTTGAAACCCCGGATAATTTTTTTTTCAGAAAATTTTTAATAAGCAGGAATTAAAGTAGGCTATACTGATTGTGCCGTATTTAAGAGTAAACGGCTGAGGTGACAGTTGATATAATTTATAAGTTATTATTAAAAACAATGTTGTCTATAAATCTGCTCACTTTATCGCGAGCTACAAATAGTATTGTTATTAGGGTGTCTTATAAAGAAACGAGAAATAAATGTTTGCTTGTCTCTCTATGTCAACCAACAGAGAGAAAGGGAGAGACAGCAGCTTAATATACACAAGTGAGAACATCTTCTATCGAAAGAATTGTAAGGTAAAGTTGAAAAAATACTGGCGAATAGCAAAAACCCCTGAAAAACGTTTGGGATTACAAGATAGTTTTTTTTTATTTCGATATGACATTTTGCGTTAATATCTGATCACCCACCTACACATCTGGAAAAGTAATGTCGTCTATCCATGCGCTGTAAAAAAAATGTGAATGTTACAAACAATTTAATTGTATTTTTTAACGATTTTTAAAGTGCAACCGTTAGTACCTGTATCGTTAGGTATTTATAATGTTGTAAGGGTGTTTTAAAATAAGGAATGTTAAAATATACTCAACGTAAATTACATTCTGTTGTGTATTTACTATAAATCAAGTGCGTGTGTGCGCAAACTATGTGTTATAGAAAATTAAACCAAGGCATGTACTGTACACAAAAGTATAAATTACACTTACAAGAATATGCTAGTTTTACAATATTGTATAGGTAGTTGTGGCAAACTGCCGCAGTATGTATAATTTTGCCATACTGTTATTAGGAATAAAAAACGTATACACATATCTTATTAAATCTCACAACTGCACAGATACGGTATATTAAAAAAGAAGGTTAAATTAAGCTATATAAAGTAAGAGTGAAAATATACTAGCAGAAAGCAAAATTAATTGTCATGTGGTTTTTAATAACGCGATGTATTAATTAAGACACTATTATCGTTGTAAAAATACGTGATTTTTAGTGTAGTAATGCAACAATTTATTACGTTTAAATTTATACCCTCGGAAATACCAATGTCATAAATAAATTTAGTGTAATGCTTAACGTTTTGTCCACACAGTTAAAAACAACACATATAATGTGAAATGTTGCTTACAACTTTTAACCTAAACAGCGGAAGCTCCAAGGTAATATTCCAATTTTACTGTAGGGCATTTGTAAATTGTGAAGTTGGCTAAGATGTTACCACAACCACCAGTTTGTAGCAAAAACATTGTACACCATTTGGTATCAATGCCGTATGTATGCATCTGCAGCCCTTCTTGTTAAATTACTCTCTGATTTAACTCTGATTTGCCTCGCACTTCTACTGGCGAATCACAGACCTGATATATCACAACAAACGTATTCTGATTGGTGCAGACAAATGAGAGACGTGTCTGAACGAAGTCTATCAAAAACCATGAAGCAGAAATTGTTGAAATGAAATGGCTTGAGATATGACTGGTTTATGTCCAGCACACTCATTTTAATGTTTCCTATATTCTTCCATTAACTCAATTCCAAGAAACCCACTTCTTAGAAAGTCTATTGTAATCTAGTTTAAAGTGCCATGGGTTCTAATCTCCACAAAGTATAAACAATTTACAGAAAATGCAAACCTTTGATAATAGATAACAAAAAACGAAGGTCTAAGTTTAAATACAAAATAATTGACAACGTCAAATGTGTAACATTTTATAGTTATAAAACAGGCAGATATTGAAACGTCAATTTTGCTTGCATAGCTTACATTAGCGTTATGAAAAAGAATTATTTTTATGTCCCGAACAGCTCCAGCCAGGACAGCGCATCTACGTCAAGTACGCACCCTCTCTCTACATGCAAGAGGAACTTTTGCATAGGTTTCGCTGCTAGTATGTGAGAGAGAAAGAGAGAGAGAGTGTGTGTGTGTATGAATAGGTGAGTTCCAAAACCCCCCTTATCCAGTAATTAAAAAAAATTAGTTATCTGTGATGTTGTGTAGGGTTGGTACTCATGCACATTGTGGCATGAAATGTTTGCAGCCAAGTGTATGAAAAAACTAACAGAATCCCTTTGGTATTGTTTTTTCTGTTTTTTGTGTGTTTTATGTATATTTATTTTGTTTGTTCTTTTTGTACTTTGTCATTCAACACAAGTTCGATCAACAAAACATGAGCAATGGCGTATGTCCACACACCAATAAATTCTAATTGTAAACTCCCATAACAACAAATATTGAAAAATTTCAAAGTGTATGTCAACCATGCTTTTTTTCTTACCAAGAAGTTTACAAGTGGTAGCTAAAGTTTTCTTATCCATACGTGTTGCAGCAAAACTGTCTTAATCAATGGCATACATTTTACATCAAAAATTCGTATTATCCGTGTGTACACAAATAGGTGGTGTATTTTTATTTCCAAAAGTTGCTTTATTCGTTCGGTACACTTTTCATTTGGTATTGATAATTGCAGTTAATTTTAATTTGATTCTGGTGACATTTCGTGTGTAACGATACATTTAATATTACAAATTTAATTACTACAGTAAAATTTGTTAAAGTAGTTACTTCTCATTAATTTCGTATGTAGTATTGTCTTTGACTGTGTTTACATTAGGTGTGGTATGCCTGTAAATTGATATTTTGTTCTGAATTTAATGGGTAGTTAGACTTTTATCTGTTTTAATGGAATGTCTTGGAACTGCCATTTTGATGGAGAATAGAGGTAGGCACAAGTCTGTTGATAAAGAACGCCAGAAAAAGGAGCAATTAAAATCGCACAGGTAAGTTAAATATAACATTACTTTAATTTGATATCATTATTATTCTACACTTATATTTTACATATGTCAGTACATTTTGCTTTATGTTTCTGATATAATGATGAAGTGCAGGTTCTGTAAGAAAATATTCCTGTGCAGTGAGTTACAATGTAAGACGTCAGGTGCTTTCACCAAGCTTACAATTTAACCAAGAACAAAATTGTTTAAGACAACTTTCTATTCAAGTAAACCTCACAGAATGATCCAAGCGGCAGACGTCCCAGTGATTAGCAAGGTCCTCGAAAAAATATAACAATATATTACTTCATAAAATTAAAAAAAAAAAAAAAACAGGGCGTAGTGCAGGTATGTGGGAAATTGTTTTTGTCAATACTTGTGTCAATGGCACGAGTGCAACGTGTTTGCAAAACCCATTTGACAAAGGGAGTATCTCCTAAGGAAAACAGGGGAGAGGACACTAAATCTAAAATGCATGTTAGCAGAGGGATGAGTGTCAGAACCTACATTCAGAGTTTGCACTGAGTCCTGCTATACCCGTGAAAAAAGTGTCAGGCAATACTTTCCCAGTGACTACATAGTGAGGAAGTTATGGAAAGCCTATATGATAGTGTGACTGTAGATATTCAAGTTTAATATCACTTATTTTGGAATATATTCATACAGGACTTTACAATAATAATTGGTTTTAATATGCCAGCCACAGACACATGCCCAGAATATTTGAGGATTAAATCTTTAATTACAACTGAAACTGACAGTAAAAAAAATAAGTGAGTTGAGGACAAAGTGTAGGGTTTACACTCTGAAAGCAAATGTTTTTAATACATTTTTGGGTTCACAAACAGATGGTATATTCAAGTTCTCTGTCGATAGTCAAACTAATTTAGTGTTGCCCAAACTGCCAGACAGCTTATTAAACCCGGCAACTTTACAAGTACAATAGGAGACTTTGCGAGAAACATTTGTTTCAACGACTAAAGGAATCAAATGCAATAGCACCCATTGTGAATTACTTTCTATGCAACAAAGATTTGTCAGGGTATGTTACTGTGCTACTATATTGTAATGGATGCCCAGGCCAAATTAAAAACCTTACAGTACTAGGCATGATTGCCCAGTGGCTTCGCAGTCAATCTCCACCAAATTTGAAGTTTGTAGAAATAATATTCCCCATTGTAGACCATTCCTACTTACGTCTCAACAGGATGTTTGGCCAAGTAGAGAGGGTATTACGGAAAAAGTCTTCAATCCTTATTCCGTAGCAATATAAATAAATTTTTGCTCAGTTTGGAAATAATATGTTACTGAAACTGTTAAGGCTCCTAGCCAGCTGCACTTTCAATTTGCCCAAACCAAGGGAACTACAATAAAGAGAACAAGAAACAGTGCAATTGTACTGAAGGGAGAGTCAAAGTATAGTGTTGCCATTGGACACTTTACATTTTTCTTGAATAAAGGTAAATTTCTGACTTGTATAACCCCAGAGGTTTTGCCAACAATGGTTTCTGTGAAAGCAGCAAACTTAAACGACGTCGAGAAGCTATTAAAAAAACACTTCGGAGATGAATGGGAAGAAGACGAAACCTTGGTGTTTTACACGGATGTGCTCGCTCAAGATAGCGTAGAGTTGGCAGGTAACGAAGTGTATGTAGTACATTATCCCGATGACTCTGAAAACATAAAGATTTAATTATAGTTTTGCCAACAAAGGTTTCTGTGAAAGTAGAAAACTACAAGATGCCGAGAAGCAATTATGAAAACTCTTCGGAGATGAATGAGAACAAGATAAAACTCTGGTGTTTTACAAGAATGTCCTTGATCAGGATAGGGTAGAATATAAATGACGAAGATGTAGCTGTTAAAATAAACCGGTGACTCAGAAGACCCAAAGATTTTTAGTAACGTCTCCC
>PNEQ01070673.1:80144-108291 GCA_003012365.1 Medauroidea extradentata
AGTAGTATTATGTTTAGAATTAATAATAATTTAATTTTTTTTTTTTTTTTTTTTTTTTTTTTTGTTTCAAAGTGGTCTTCATCCCATATCTTTGTTTCCAAAACGGTTCTCATTCTGAGTTTGGTACCAAAGTTTACCTAATCCTATTTTTTTCTTAAATAGCTTATTTCGTTGTAAATATTTGTAAACATTACGTACGTTTCTATTAAGTGCATATCCAAACCAATTTATTAAACTTCTTTTGTCTTTACTGTCTGTCGCTGGCATGCTCGTATAAATTTTCCATGATTTCCCAAAAATAAAACTTCTAGATAACGCGATTTTTGGAACTCAGCTACACACACACACACACACACACATATATATATATATATTTATTTATTTATTAAAATTTTTCATTTTCTGTGTGAATGTTAGTAAAACTAATTTAATTTTAATGGTTGGCACAATAACAATATGTTGTTTTTGTGTCACTTATAAATGTAGTCAAATATATATGCTGTCAAAGAGGTTTCTAATATTTTTAAGTTAGTAATACAACTTCACAAAACTTTATGGTACTATTAGTAGATGTTTGTGGTATGGGCAGTAGGTTCCAGAACTGTTATCTCAAAAGGGCAGGGACACCGGGGAGGCAGACCAAGGAGTAGCGCGCCGCAGAGGAGGGTAGTTTGGTTTGAAGATTTTAGTTTTAAAACGTTTTAGACTCACACAGATAGATCGCAATTATTATTTCATGGTGCGTATGAATACCAGGTAATAGCTATGAAATTTTTGTCTTGTCATCGACTCATAGCATGTATGAAAAAATTCCAATTATTCGGACATCTGAAACAGGGTGAAAATTGAATTGAAGGCTCCCATTACATTCATACGTTTACGCATAACTATTTTTGTGACTAAAAGTACTTTCATGATACATTTCTATTGAGACTATAAAATAAACGCCTGTTAAATACAAATTTGAATATATTAGTAATGATTTTCTTTATAATGATTATATTTAAGAATTTCGATTTAATTTTATTCTGTCGCAGCCAGTAGGCAATTTTTGTCACAGTGGTTGAGAATACCAGGTCAAAGCTATGAAATTATTGTTTTGTGATCGCTTCTTATACGTGAGAATAGTTTCAAACCAATACGATGCCTGTAAATTGGTTGGCAATTGAATTTGAAAGATTCTAGATTTTTTCCTCAATGTGTGAGGATACCAGGTCATAGCTATGAAAATATTTTATTGTATTAGATTCTCAATACGTACGTCCGTCGTCTAGAAGTGTGTAAAGCTTTAATTGTATATTTTTATTACATACATACGTGAAGCTAATAAAAACCAGCGTATCAGAAAAACTGAGAACATTCGGACACTTCCAAAAGCATTTAAATTTTGCAAACAGTCATCTGCTACCTGAAATTCATTGACCAAGCTCTCTTAGTATATTGTTCTTACTACTTATTAACTTATAATTTTAAATTGTGTAAACTTATTTATTATTGTAGTATTATAGTATATTGTATTTAGTATTGGCATTTGAAACTGTGCAAACTTTCAATTAAGTGTTACAAGTCATAATGGCATGGAATAATGTTGCTATAGGCTCATTCTTACCACCATCAGAACTCATACCAGTAATTGGCGTGAAGTACTTATTCACATATTTCAGGCCTGCCCCGCTGATCACAGCCTTATCCTGAAAAAAAAAAAAAAACATTTTACCTTTAGTTTATCAACAGTATGCAAATTTCGTAATCAATTTAAAATGAAGAGGTATTTAAAGAACAGTCATATATACACTGAAATAAAGAGGGAAGACTGTTCATCACGACTATCAACACTTAATATAATTTAAGTAGTCAGTATTGTTTATGTTTTTGTTTCCAGTCTTAAATAACACACATAATGGTATGTCCATATATGTTGCATTTGTTTATCTTTAATTAATTACTCAATTTATGTGTACTAGATGTTAATTAATGTGTTTTCGTCCCTCTCTCTAATTTTATTTTATTTTTGGATTCATGATGTTTCAAGTTAAGTGTCTGAGTCAAAATAAAATCTGACATTATTAGATACGCCGCTTATTTGATCTAAATGAAGTAAGATAAGTATTATAAAATTCTTCGATGGGTATAGTAATGTATGGCAAAGAAAGTTGAATATATCTAAGTGTGTTACTAACAAATTTACTGTATACTCATATTACTCCAAAAGCTTTAACACCGCTTCAGCAAACAACAGTCAGCACGGCTGTGGGCAAACACAAAACAACGAATATTTCATTGCAGCTTAAAATTAAGTGACCCGAATACGTACAGAATTTATTTATATGAAAACATTTTATGTTTGCGACATAATCCACAGATTAATTTGTATGTTACATGTACTAAAATGGTAAAACATAAAATCACAACAGTGGTTTTGAAAATTTCCATATAAGAGAAAACTATATTGGAAAGGTGAGATTTTAATACATCGTGCTAATGAATAAATAAAAAAAAAATATTTCGTTTTAAATATAACACATATGTATATAGGTACTCGATAAAAAGGAAAAAAAAAATACATGAGTTTTTATGTGTTCGTTATAGGCCAATGCGCCATCCAAAGGCCACTGAAGTATGAGGCATTTACCTTAAACGGCTATTTTCATTGATGACATAATAACATTTTTTGCACAAATTACGTACTACTAAATAAATATTTATATTTATATTTTATCAGCACAAGCGTTTTTCATAATATAAGTCTGTATTGACAATAAAACGAAATTGTTTCATAGGATATAAATATGTGAGATATGTTAGCTTTGCTTTTATGTGATAAAAATTTTTATTCATAAAAGTCTTAACTTAAAACATAGTTTATTTTAAATGATTTCATTAAGCGAAGCACTGTTGTTATAAAGTTCAATAAGTTATAATATTGTTAACTGAACGGTACCTGTGCTGCCGCCAAGAAAAGAACCAATGCCACGAGAAGCTTCATTTTGTCTAGGTAAAAACACAGCGCGTCTTTATTATATAGTTCGCAACAGTTCTGTCAAGTAGTGACCGATGTCCACAGAGGTTCTTATCATGTTTTTAAGTCCTCAAAACGTTTGGTTTTCTGATTGCTTTATCTAGTGCACTATTTATAATATCGCGATGCAGGTCACAATACGTTCACGCTGTAACTGAAAGCAACGGCTATAATGATATACTAAAACACAGCAAATTTTTTTGTGTATTTTCTAGGAATGTATAATGTGACCGAACGTATATCTCACGATTAACCAGAAAACGTCAATTCAAAAATTGTGACAAACATTTTTATCGCCATTTTTCTTTCCTCTTCAAAAATTAGGAACTATTTACCACCTTTATTTAAATATTAACCTTACTGCAACTTACATTACGTTCACTAGCATCCTTTCGTATACACTATTATCGTTCTTTACGAATTTTCTAAAGCTTTTAAACAGAAATGTCATATATGTATGAGTTTACTGCAATTTATGTTACTGTATTTCTCTGAAACTAGATTTTAACGTTTGTACTAAATGCTACTTATGAAAACCAAAATATTTTATTTTATTTTAAAGCTATGAAAAATCTCTGCTCGTATTTAATTTATTTTAGTAAATAAATGGTCCATATTATTATAAATTAAGTACAAGAATATTACTTACCATTACACAACAAAAATAACACAAAAACAAATCAGTTACCTCACAATTTCATTCACTCATTCACTATAATTAATACATATATTAACGTAATTTCTCGAAAATGTAGCTTCATCTGCTCATCCACCAGAGTGACTAAGATAGTACATATTTACTTTTACCTTATACGTACTGAACTTTTTAACATTTCTGCATTCATATGTCAAACTGTTCCATGATTTAGACGCGGCAGTAGTGAAGGACCTAGAATATAGTGTGGTTTTGTGTAACGGTATTAACAATTTACTGTCAGGTATGGAGTGTGTGTTAACTGGGAGACGATCATTTATATTGGTAAGCCAGTTTTAGAGATAGAGGCCTAGAAGAATTTGTGGAGCAAGAATAGTGAGTTGGTGGATCTTCTTTTGTTTGATTTTAACCAGGACATCTTTCTTAGGTACGGGCTAGTTCTATCATGTGTTTTTAAACTAAAATTAAATCTTACACACGTGTTTTGAAGTATCTGAAGTCGCTTCACGTGACTTTCCCAGAGATTGTTATAAAGTACGTCACTCTAGTCTATCATACGCATATCATTACTACACACTGGCCTAAAGTAGTTTTTATATGAGCAGGCAACAGCCTTTTAAAACGTTTAAGAGAATGAAGTGTGTAGTAAACATTTCAACATAGGGAAGTGACATAAGCAGCGACCGACCGGTTTTCATCAATAATGTTACCTAAACTTGTAACCGAACTCTATAAGGAAAATTGTAAACAATTGAAAACTATATCAGGAATAACATTTTTGCTAACAGCAGGTATGAGGACAGGGGAACCAACCATGATAGACTGTATTTTACTAGGATCAACACTTATACAGTTTCATAGACGAGCTATGTGTTTCTGCAAGTTCAATATAAATGTTTTCAAATGCCATCTTGACGTCGTTTTTGTTAAAGTGTGTACAATTCCGAAGATCATCCGCATAAAAGTATGTCTCGAGAAGGACAAGGTTTTTACTTACAGCGTTTATGAACAAAGAGATCAGTAGGGGATCAAGTACAGAGACTTGAATAACTTCAGATTGTATCGGATGCCATCTGGACTGCTGGTTATTTAAATGTAAGCATTATTTGCAAGCTACGCTCTAAAACGGAATTAGTCAATATGCTGGGTTCCAGAGGGGTTTTCACATAATCCGAATGAAGCTGTTTAAAACAACTGAACTAGTGATAAACAACGGGAAAATCAGTGACTAATCACCGATTCCGATTAAGAGTACCAACATTCCGAAAGGCAATCAGTAAATTTTCCCTGATTGTACAATGGTTTTCCACCGTTTCAAATTGTTTAAATGGTGTAAATTCACCATATTTGATTTAAGAGTGTATGCCTAGAAATATAAAAGTAATAAAACACGTAGCATGTGTATTTACCACATAAACAATTTAATGACAACTATTAACTTACTGCTGCTGGCTACCCTCGGCCTATAAAGTAAAACTGACGTTTAGCTAACGGTTTTACAATAAATAAAATCAACGACAACGACCAACAAGAAGAGTAAATACAATTTCTTATTATATTTACAGTTACATGTGAACTATATAGAAGACCAGAAACGCACATGTCTGCAGTCGCAATGCCAGTCTTAGAAAACCTAGAGGACAAAGCGATTTACAGCTTTGTGGTTCAGTAGAGTTTTTAAAAGGAGTAGAAGCATTTCATGCAAGAATATTGAACAGAAATGTTGAGTTCAACATTTGGTGCGTCTGTCGCAACAAGATATGGTTTTGATAAAGAACCTTTCGCTCTCAGTGCTCTTCAAGAACGTGAAAATCTAGAAGTTCAGAAGTGTGCTGTTTTTGTCAAAATGGAATACCTTTGATGCATCCAATGACTGTTTGATTGGAGATATGCGAGAAAGATCCCTGAAGAGACTTTGCAAAAAAAAGGTACATTTTTGTAAACTAAGGGATGAAAAATCCGTTTCGAAAGAAGAACATGCATATCACTACCAAATACAAGGCCAGCTTCACATAACAAAGAGAGATTACTTCTTTTCTGTATTCTGTAGTACGAAAGGAATGCCTGAGCAAAAAGTTGCGAGAAGTGCTTTTTTTTCTCTGAAAACATGCATGGGAGGAATGAGATTCGTAATGAATAAACAGTGTAAGTTTTAACTTTTATAGACAACAAAAATTAGGAAAACTTTAATGTAATTAAATGCGTAACTACAGTTTTTGGATAAGTCTAGCGTACGCGACGGCAAAAATTAATCAGAATTAATTACACGTTAAGAATTTAATTGCAAATCAGACGTCAACAAGCAGATGTTTATTTGTACTTTTTTTTCTGTTGAGTGTTTATTGCAAATGTTATCTCAGATTTGCTTGTTTTTGCTAATACTTTGTTTTATTGTCTTATATGTTTTTCCGGCACGACATAGTGCTACAATAGCGCATATCCATCAGAATATTTTAAATCGTATAGCCGCGGCAGTTAGACTTACGTGCGCACAAGCAGAAGTCTGCACTCAAAGTGATACTCTGTCCTCGGGCATATTGTAAAAAAAGGCCTAACATGCTTAGGGAGTAATTAACCTAAAATCAGTAAGGGACAGTTACAATACTTCCACCTTGTAAATATGCAAACTTTTACAGTTGGCGCAATACAAGTCTGGTACCTTTAGTATATAATATTTTACTGCTTTTTTTTTTTTTTAAAAAGTTAAAGAGTGTCACCATGGACAGCTGGGAAACGATTCTACCATACCTACTTTCTTAGCACTCCTATACACACGTGTGGCAAATTTACTAACTATTTTTAGAGTGTACCCTTCCCATATTATATTGTCCCTCTTATTCATGGGGGCTGCGGTAACCAACGGTCAGACCGTCACGGCGATATGGGTTCGACTCACGGCGGGGTCAGACCGTGGATTTTTAGCACGTGATAATCGTGCCTGATGGTGTCGCAGGTCGACGGGTATTCTCGGGGATCTCCCGTTTCCCCACACTTCATTAAGGTAGTCCAGTCCCGCTCCATATTCACGTCATGTCATCCCTCACTAGCGCTAAAGGCACAGACGTTAAGCGCGGACTAGAATATCTAACTCACTCTAATTCATCCACGCACACTGCAAGAATATTTCAAACAAGCGAAAAACATGTTACCGCAATAAAATAGCAACAGCGGGAAATAGGTTCCTAGAAAGGTTTTGAATTTTTATTTGTTAAACAGAAATGTCAAGCTAACAATAAATATAATATGCATAAATGAATATGTAATACAAACACAAATGGTTGCGATAAAAATAACTATGGCAATATTGAATGTCTATACAGAGACAAAGCTATGAGAAAAAAGACGACACTCCATCTTGCATATTTGATACAATATTGTAAAATTTGGAAATGCTGGGTTACAGAAAGCCTCAGTTATTCACTTTCAAAGCTCAGACGTGTCAGCATTCCTCGGAGCCAACAACTGGCCAAGAAGAAAATGGTTGGGTGAGGCAAATATTGAATGAGAACTAAGTTTCAGTAGGAAAGAACGTCGCTGAGAGAGGTGACAATTTCCTCCCTTCATCCCCTTTCACATGTCGAAGCCACGTAACAGGACATTACGCAGAGTTCGTGGCCCTACCTCAAACATGTCTCTCAACCAAGCCCGTCTGGAATATAGACGTAGCCCTTGAAACAATGAGTTCTGTGCGGCAATTCAATCACTGCGCGTTTAAACGCCGCCGTCAAAATATTTAAGCCATTTTGTATGAAATTAGCATAATGCGCATCCTACTTAAATGCTAATTATGCTGAAGAAGTTTTAATAATTGTGTTATCATAAAAGTAAAGTCGGTTTCATAAAGCCTAGACATGCGGGCATCGTTCTTGCATTTGAATAGTAAGCATCAAATGTGCACAAGAAAGGGAACGCTAGCTAACATTCTAACCAGCAGCATACTATATGTATAGACACACACACGTAGACGCACACAGTATGTCATGTAAGTCACGGATACGGAATGCACCACGCGAATAAGTGACTAAAACTGAGCAGAAAATGCTCTTTGGCAAATCGTCGTCAGGCCCTTAGTTACGAGATAGATCCAAAATGCCTGTGAGCTGGAATGAAGGGTAGGTTGTCCGCACTGCCATATAATTTTGCTCGTAAACTATGACCTGGCTACTTTTTGCAAAGAGTATTTTCTGCTCAGTTTTAGTCACTTGTTAACGTGGTGTAGTCCGTTTTAACGAACAACCTTACCCCAAATTTTCACTTACGTGGTTTTTCGGAGATTACAGATAAATTTTCTCGTAAACAAAGGGTTTGACGACTTTTTACCAAAGAGTATTTTCTGCGTAGTTTTGGTCACTTATTCACGTGGTGCAGTCTGTATCCGCGAATCACATGACAACCTGTATAGACGACGCTGCAAAGAAGGCGTACACTATTAAAGTGTTGATATAGGCTGTTCACTTTAAAGTGAGCACTTCGTAACATTTAAAATAATTATAAAAAAACGTATTAATTGGGGCTACATAAGTAAAGTTTTTAGAGTTGTGAAATGCTTACACCAATTTTTAGTTACATGGAAGTTTTCGTATTTAAAATAGTAAATATGGCTGCATAATGGCTTACAGAAAATTGTAAGCAGTGCTCAGATTATCCTGAACAGCCTATAGTGTCATCGTTCACGTGACTTGATGAACGATCTGGCGATGTTCCTTTAGTAAGAAACTTCTATTTGTCTAGCTAGGAACTATTTATTTCAAAATATTTCGTTTTATTAATCTATTTCTTTCAAAAATAGTAACGCGTGCATACAGTTTGTTAGTATACATTCAGATTGTACAAGATAGATAAGTTAAAGCATAACCGTCGCTATTCTTCATTAGCTAGTATACAAGTCTTGTACGCTAGCTTTGTGACGCTCGATGACCGTTCACTCGACACAAGTTTGCTACAAGTCGAGGTGAATAAGGTGTTCACTTTCTTGTACAAGAAAAATACCCGTATGTACTAGGCTTCAGATTCCACAATCCTCCCAAATTATTGGTGTATCGCCTTACGATTATAGAGTAAGAAAATGCGTAAAATGTGCCTTTTTTCGCAGAATTTTTAATACATTTGACAAACTATTCTGAAAACAAAAATTGTTACGTAATTTAATATTTTATGATACATTTCTACAAACATGCTTGCTATTATGTGATCAATGTCGTGGATACAATTTTAGTTTTTTTATTTATAAAATGCTTTCTTAAGATTGTAGGCAAATTGTATTTAAAAAAGTAAAAAAAAAAAAAAACAAATATAAACGAAAGTGTATACATATGTGAAATTTAATTCGAAATTTACATCACGTACTGACAACATAACTGAGTAACTATAAAATATTTTTTATTAGTTCTGACATACGATGAAATATTCTTAACATTTTAAAAGCAGGCATTTTGAAAAAAATTTGGCACCTGTATGGTTACCGGAAATCAGGTACGTGTCCAAGCTAGACAGACTAAGCTGTCTTCAATATCTTTGCAATTACGTTACATCCCGTTACGCGTGCAATGTAAAAACTATTTAACAATTTTATGCAGGTACGGCCTTTCAAACATAAAAACCAGAATGAAACACAAAAATTGAAATAAGCAAAAAATAAATAAATAAAAGCTACTTTTTACTATTGCCAATGAAAATAAAACATGGGTAAAGTTTCGAAAAAAAAATAAAGTAATAAATAAAGTCGGCGTTTCCAAAGAGGCAACACAAAACTAACAGAACAGACATATATGTACTTGCACAACTGCCGTAACTCTGATTGACTTCTTGATTCACACAAACAAACCGTGATTGGAATGGAAGAACACAGACAACACAGCAACATAAGTATGACAGACACGAAGCGTCGACAGTCAGGATTTCCTAAAATTGTACATACTTATGCCAGAAAAATTTAAAGGTGAACAGGCACCGCAGTTTCCATCTTGCTCGTTTGTGTCACAGTTATTTTTCATTTGGTCATTGAAAACACTTTATTTTAATATTTCTCTATTATTTATTTCGATTTCATATAATTTGCTTTGCACTCTAAATTTTAATCAGTGTAATTTTTACAATATAATTAAGTTGTAAGGTTTTTCAATAGTGAATCTGTTTTTTTACAAATGTTGAAATATAAAAAAGTGAGAAACTGCAGCTTGAGGTACAGATTCTACCAGTAATTATATTTCAATAATTTTTCAGTACAAATTCTACTAATTGATCTGTAATTGGAAAAACACTGTGAAAATCTGTACCTAAAATTTTATATCGACAACGTCACAAGAATTAAGTCTATATGATACAAATATAGTGTCACAATTTCCACAGAAAGCATGCTGTTGAGGCTGTCTGAGTGAAGGCATGCTTTGGAGCAATTCAGGGCAAACACCGGCGCCGGCTCAACCCCCTTTACCTCCGAGGCAAGGCACGCCAATGGACTATGGTTTAGGAATGTGAAGGGAGGCGAACAATGACCGTGAGGACACTGGCGGATGGGGGTTGGGACCGGCAGGCGGGCTGGTAGAAGTTTGCTGGGCTGGACACGGCAGTCAGTCAGCATGAGGATTCGTGATCGGACACTTGCAGTGGGATTGTTTATTGGAGTGATGTATATATGCATGTAGTTAAAAATCAAAATAAAACGCACGTCGGCGTAAACATTGGTCCTCCGGGCCGGATGCATTCCGGTAATATTGTCATGGCGTCGTCGCGTCGGTCGGACTCGCGACTAAGTAGTAGAACAAAGGTAGTTCTGAAACACAAGTCAGAGCTTCGCCAGTGTGACTTTAAGTGTGCTTCAATACATAAACAACACAAGGGCAGTACTAGCATCGAACTTCTAGAGATCGAAGGTCTACAACAACTGATAGGTGAGTGAGTGCTCCATTAATCCTTGACCTCATTTCATTTCAACAGTCATCCATCTCTCCCTGTGCGCATTCGCCAATTCCACAGGACCTCTATTTGTGTCAAGTTGGTTGTATGTCATTAGTATCTCTATCATGGCAGACTCAATTAAGGTTTTAGTTGCAAGGAGAGGACAGGTTAAGGCATGCCTTACAAGATTCAAAACTTATGTCGAGACCTTCAACTCGGATCCTCATCAAGGAATAGCACAGTTACAGTCGCGCCTCCCGAAGTTGGAACAGTGCTAGTCAAAATTTGACACACTACAAACCCAAATAGAACTCAGTGATGGATCAGAAGGTCAGGAAGGGGAAAGAAAGAAATTTGAAGGTACATACTTTGATGTAATTGCTTCATACAAAAGTCATATACTGTGCAACAACACCACAGCTTCGGTTATATCCACCCCAGATAAAATGGTGCCACATACCTCTCCACTAGTGGCACCAGCAATTAAGTTACCTGCAATATCCATCCCGACATTTGGTGGCAAATTCGACGAGTGGCTTTGTTTTTACGACACATTTCAGTCATTAATACACAATAACAGAACACTCAGTGATATTCAAAGGTTTCATTACCTAAGATCGTCATTGGAGGGTGATGCTGCAGACCTTATTGAGTCGTTAGAAACATCCTCTCAGAATTATGCAGTGGCATGGAACTTGTTGAAGGAAAGGTTTGGAAACAAAAGAATTCTAGTGACTAAACATGTTTCAGCCTTATTTAATCTGGTGCCAGTAGAGAAGGAATCATCAACTCACCAGAGAATACTCCTTGACAAGGTCAACAAACACTTGCATACTCTCAAGGTGCTAAAACAGCCCACAGACAGTTGGGATACTCTCCTTATTCGTCTAGTTACCAGCAAAGTAGATGCTAGAACCCTACGAGAGTGGGAAACTGCAATCCCAGTTACAGAGCTCCCTACCTTTGCAGAACTAACCAAATTTCTCCAGCAACAGTGCCAAATTCTAGAGGCTGCTCTCTTGAGTAGACCACACAGGAAGTCTGGCAAAATGAAACTCCCACCAAGGGGTTCAACACAGCATCTCGTAGATAGTACACAAATAATGCAACATATGTCACAGCGCAGGGCATAAGGTGTAAGGTGTGTGAGTCAGGGCATCCACTGTATCAGTGTGATAACTTCCGTGAAATGCCCGTAGCGGAACGCATGCAGGTGGTGAAGAAGCTTGGGATATGTTTCAACTATCTCAAGTCTGGCCACCAGGTAAATCAGTGCACATCTGGCATGTGCAAGCATTGTAGTTGCAAGCATAATTTGTTGTTACACCCAGACCACACAGCCCTTGCAGCCTCTGGGGAGGCATACACATCACTGCTAGGAGATATTAGATCACGAGATGGACACGACACAAGCTACAATACCATTGTGTCATGTATGGCGAATGGTACAACAGGAATGGTGCAGATTCTGTTGTCCACAACTTTGATTAATGTACGAGATTCTCGGGGTGATGTGAAACCAATGCGAGTATTGCTGGATTCTGGGTTACAGCCTAACTTCATCACCGAGCATGCTGTCCAACTATTGGGCCTGAAAAAAACAGAATGTCATCCCCAATTTGTGGAATAGAGCAGTCAGAAGCACAGGCACATTCTAGTGTATTCTGTACGATCCAGTCGCGAATAAATGCATACACTTGCAATTTAAACTGTCTAGTGCTTCCCACAATCACTCATCACCTACCAAATGTTCAGGTTGATCTAACACAGTGAAAGATATCACCATCTATTCAACTTGCAGATACAGGTTTCGATTCACCAGGCAGAATTGATATGCTGTTGGGTGCAGATATATTTATGAATCTGTTATGTGTTGGCCAGATAAGATCTGTTGAGCATGACCCCACATTCCAGAAGACTGCACTTGGATGGGTAGCATCTGGAAGAGTCAAGTTAGTGCCAGCTTTGGACACCTTATTTGCCTGCCATCTTGTCACAAATGATAATCTGCACAAACAGTTACAGAAATTTTGGCAGCTTGATGTATGTCTTAATAAAACACATCTTTCACCTGAAGAAGCATACTGTGAAGCACATTACAAGGAGAACACCAAACGAGATGACAATGGTAGGTACATTGTCATGTTACCCTTGAAGAGCAAGGCTGAGGCTCTTGGAATCTCGAAGGATGTTGCAACCTCTAGGATGCACCAACTGGAGAGAAAGTTCAATAAGGATCTTCTGCTCAAACAAGTCTATTCGGAGTTTATGAAAGAATACCATTTACAGAATCACATGAAATTAGTCACAGACAGTAACTGTAGCGATACTGCATGTGATCATTTTTACTTACCCCATCATGCAGTCCTGAAGGAGTCCAGCACAACAACAAAACTGTGTGTGGTATTTGATGCCTCTGCGAGGTCATCATCAGGAACATCACTTAATGATAAACTGATGGTTGGACCCACCATTCAGCAAGACTTGATTTCCATTCTGGTTAGGTTTCGCACCCATAAGATTGCTATGACAGCTGATATTGCAATTATGTACCGTCAAATTGTCATTGACCCCTCTCATGCTAATCTGCAAAGAATAATATGGCGAGGAGACCATACTGAGGACCTTCATACCTTCAGGCTATTGACTGTTACCTATGGGACAACATTAGCTCCATTTTTAGCTGTCAGAACACTCCATCGATTAGCATCAGATGAATCACAAGATTTCCCAGATGCCTCTGAGGTCCTAAGAAGAGATTTCTATGTAGACGATGTAATGACTGGTGCAGACTCCATAGACAAGGCCTTAATATTGCAATGAGATCTAACAACTCTGCTGCAACGGGGTGGTTTTCACCTACGAAAGTGGACATGCAACAATCAAGATGTTCTAAAGCATCTGCCAGAAGAAGCTCGAGAAATCAAAGGAGTACAACCATCGGACAATCACTCAAGCAAAACACTTGGTATCCTATGGAACTCAAGAGAGGACTACTTTCATTACAATATTAAGGGTTCATCACAATGTTCTAGGATTACCAAACGAACTGTCCTATCATACATTGCTCAAATATTCGACCCACTGGGACTTATTGGCCCAGTTATACTGAAGGCCAAGCTGCTAATGCAAACCCTATGGCAGATGCAATTGGAATGGGATGAATCGCTTCCGGCCCTTCAGCACACAGTATGGAGCCAGTTTCGAGAAGATTTAGCACTACTCGACAAAATTAAAATTACAAGGTGTGTGTTTCCAAGTGACACAAATTATATTAAATTTCACGGCTTCTGTGATGCCTCAGAGCTGGCACACGGTGCTTGCATCTATCTCCGTCACACAGATCATAATGGATGCATCCGCGTCAACTTGATATGTTCAAGGTCAAGGATTGCACCATTAAAGAGGATATCATTACCTCAAATGGAGCTGTGTGCAGCCCTGCTGCTGTCACACTTAATAAAAAAAACATGAAGATACTGGATCTGTCTTATAGTTTGTGCTGTCTATGGTCAGATTCAACTGTTGTTCTCGCATGGCTAAATGCTCCATCCTGCAACTGGAAAACATTTGTCGCCAACAGGGTGTCAGAAATTCAAGACTTGACACAAGATATGACATGGAGACATGTGTCTACAGAGGACAATCCTGCAGACCATGTATCAAGAGGGGTAGCACCGAAGCTTCTTACTGAGTTGCAGCAATGGTGGCATGGCCCAGCTTGGCTGAGTAAGGAAGCCAATGAATGATCACAACCAGTAAAAATAAATATTGTTAATGCACCAGAAGGAAAACAGCCTTGCACCCTGCTCGCCACGTCCCCAGACATAGAGATAGTGGACAGGTATTCATGTCTGCACAAACTGCAACTTGTACTAGCATTCTGCAGGTGATTAATAACAAATGCAACATGGCTACCACCAGAAAGGATCAAGGGACATTTAAGTGTGTTGGAACTATCCTTAGCATTGGATAAGTTCATCAAGTTGGAACAAGAGAAGGAATTTCGGCAGGAACTATGCAATCTGAAGACTGGAAGGCAAGTCAATCCGAAGAGCAGCATCAAGATATTAAATTCCTTTCTCGATGATGCAGGCCTTATTCTGGTAGGTGGAAGGATCCAGAAGTCATTAGCAACTTATAGTCAAAGACATCCAATACTACTTTCACGGTCCAGGAAGATAGCAAAACTCATTGCAGCTAATGAACACTCTATACACATGCATGCAGGACCACAGCTGGTACTTGCAGCCATTAGACAGAGGTATTGGCCATTGAACGGTCGCAATTTAGCTTTCAAGACAGTTCATGATTGTGTACACTGTTTTAGAGCCAAACCCAAGGTGGCTCAGCAGCTCATGGGAGACCTTCTACCACAGAGAGTGCAACCTTCCAGACCATTCCTGCACACAGGTATCGACTTCTGTGGACCAGTGATGATTCGCCCGAATCTGAAGCGTGTCGGCACTTCAGTCAAGGCCTATGTCTCACTCTTTGTATTCTGTAGCACGAAGGCAATCCATTTAGAGCTAGTTACAGGTCTCACAACTGCCACATTCTTGGCTGCATTGAAAAGGATCATCGCAAGATGGGGTAAATGTGCTCACATCTACTCAGATAATGCCACAAATTTCGTCGGAGCACAACGAAAGCTGAAGGAATTGTATGAACACTTATCACAAAAATGAACATCAAGGAGCTGTGAGACATTTGTTGGCCAAGGAACATATTGAATGGCATTTTGCACCCCCTCGATCGCCCCATTTTGGTGGTCTATGGGAAGCTGCAGTGAAATCATTGAAACAGCACTTGGGAAAGGTAGTAGGATCAGCCCTCTTGACCTACGAAGAAATGTACACTTGCCTGACACAAATAGAGGCCTGTCTTAATTCACGTCCCATGACTCCCCTCTCCAGTGATCCTAGTGATCTCTTGCCACTCACTCCTGGACACTTCCTAACTGGTAATGCACTCAATGCCCCAGTTGAGCCCAACCTTCAGGATTTACCAGTAAACAGGTTGTCAAGATGGCAACACACTCAACAACTAGTCCAACACTTCTGGACACGCTGGTCCAAGGAGTACCTGGCTGTGCTCCAGCATCGTGTCAAGTGGACTTTGGAGATCAAGAATCTTGCAGTCGGGGAGTTGGTTGTCATCAAGGAAGACAACCTCCCTCCACTCAAGTGGTCCATGGGACGCATCACTGACCTTCATACTGGAGATGATGGAAGAGTCCGTGTTGTAACAGTGAAAACAACAACTGCTCTTCTCAAACGAGCAATAAATCGACTGTGTCCATTGCGCTTCAGTAACTAATTATGATCGGTGAAATGTAATGTAGTGATCAAGTATCACAGTAATTTGGGTGCAAGTACCCCACTGAACAATTGTTGGGGATGGTCATCGACAGTTTTTTAATTAGTGTATCTGTATGGCCTGTGTCAAGAACAAGTTATGTGCAGAGACACCAAATTTTGTAGAGACATCATACTGTTTGTATAAATTTAGTATGTGTACTATGCTTGTTGAAAGAGCAACCTTTCAAGGTGGGCGGCATGTTGAGGCTGTCTGAGTGAACGCATACTTTGGAGCAAGTCAGGGCAAGCACCGGCGCCGGCTCAACCCCCTTTATCTCCGAGGCAAGGCACGCATATGGACTATGGCTTAGGAATGTGAAGGGAGGCGAACAATGACCGTGAGGACACTGGCGGATGGGGGTTGGGACCGGCAGGCGGGCTGGTAGCAGGTTTGCTGGGCTGGACACAGCAGTCAGTCAGCATGAGGACTCGTGATCGGACACTTGCAGTGGGATTGTTTGTTGGAGTGATGTATATGTGCGTGTAGTTAAAAATCAAAATAAAACGCACGTCGGCGTAACACATGCTACTTATTATTAATTGCTTGTTATTTCATTTGAATTATGTGTTTTGCTAAGTTTTATTTTAGTGTACAGCAATAAGTAATCTTGTTGTACGGATGCTGTGGATAGTTCAGTTTTAGTAATGTTCAGTTTCACTTCGTTGCTCACTGAGTCGATATGAAACAATGCTGCTTTAAAACATTCATAATTTAGTACAAACATCAGTTTTCCAAGTAAGAAAGTGATGTACAATTATAACAAACATAACTGATAAATAATGATAGGAAGTAAAAAATCACTAACCATTTCACCAAATGCGTACGTTTGGCTAGTGTTTTAGGTTTCGGGCTGTTGTGCAAAGGTGGTGGGTTTGAATTCTGCTGATATTATTTGGTTTTTTGTGTATACTTTTCTTGAGATTGTGACATAATTTTAAAAATAGCAGAAGTACATTTAACGTAAAATTACGCAAAATTTTTTAACACACACACATACATAAATTAGTTACTTTTACAATTACTGAAAATCTCAGATTCAATAGGTGAGTTTATTTTGCTAATGAACTCTCTAGTTTTCCACTTATTCCTGATTGAGCAGATTCAAACATTTGAAAATGCAGAAAATTATTCTAAATCTGTATATATTCACAGTTTTCAGTTTATAACGTATAATCATATTTTAAAAATTAAGTTTAAGAGAACATGCGTTTGTAATCAATATGTACAATACATGGCTATATGTTAAGTCCCCCAGGCCAGTATCTTTAGTACGCGAAAGTAGATTTTAATCAAACTTGGTATAAATATATACAGAAACTAATTAAATAAGATTACCTGCATATGCTTTCCCAATTCATTATTCTTATTTTCTAAAAGCAGCGATTTTAAAATCCTAAGTGCTTTCATGTATCGAGAGCCACTCATTCCGATCCGTAGAAGTAGGTGTACTCAAGATTTAACATTATTAAATAAAAATTAACGTATCAATTATACTATTTAAATATAACTTCGTATTCTCCAGTAATGGCACAAGTTTCTGTTGTAATTTCGTCCAGTCCCGAGTACTGTATAAAAAGTTATTAATGGGGGACATACATACAGAACGACAGACGCGCGATCTCTTAAACCTACCTTTCCTAAAGGAATGTAGGCTATAAAACGTCATCTTCCTGCAAGATTCCCACATTCCGTGATGGTACTACCAACCGTACATTCCACAATTGGAACAACATAAACGAATTTAACTTGCAAGTCTTTACTGCAATCTTCTACAATATTTATTGCTTGGAAGTGTGGAATGGCAACCCGACAATTAGAATTTACAACACTGATGAATAATTTTAAGCAAATTTTTTGTGGGTTTGTATTAACTGAACCATTTCTGTGCTCTATAACAAAAAATGTTCATTCACAACAGCTAATACTGTGATTTTGATTTGTTAGTTTTATTGAGGGGTTTTTCTACAACTCGGCAACATTATTCTTAGTGGCGTTATTCCAAAAAACTGTTTAGTTTATGTTTTTTTATTGCGAACTGTGAACACATTGCGTTCTCTGCAATGTGCGGCTGTCGACAAGGCGTAAAGCCCAAATAATAAAATAAATACATTGATTTAGTTAAAAATATGTTTAAAATAAATCATATAATTTTTATTGACATAATTTATGAAAACTTGCAAAATTTTTAGTAGAGCAATTGCAAATAACTTTAAAATAGATATCCAGATTTAATAGAATGGTTGTAATGTAGGTGATTATGTTGTGAATTCTCAAAGAGTATGTATATGTTTATTTTAAACTCATAAAACCTTCGTAATTTTGCGGAGATCTTCTATAAGTGTTAAA
Organism: Medauroidea extradentata; assembly: GCA_003012365.1. Taxonomy (NCBI): domain Eukaryota; kingdom Metazoa; phylum Arthropoda; class Insecta; order Phasmatodea; family Phasmatidae; genus Medauroidea; species Medauroidea extradentata. Next base: position 98,423 of record PNEQ01070673.1, read on the forward strand.
TGAATAGAACGATTCTTTTATGATTTACTGAAAACAATGACGAGAAATATCAACGGTTCTAATATATGTGTCAGCATTTATGTACATTATAAAAATATCTGTAGTTTTTATACATTAGCGTTGTTGGGACCAACGGAAATTAAATTAACAGTTTATTTTAAATATACATTTATGTTGCACCAGACAGGCGCTGGAGATATATAGGCGACCAAGACATGCGTATTACATGTATGACAGTCTCTAAGCACAAGACACTGAACTAGCGAGCAGTCTATCAGCAGTCGACTCGCCTCTTGCGACATTCAACAGTAACATTATCACTTTATTATCACTTTATTTGTTGAAGATAAAGGAATGATAATTGCCCATCACGTGTTTCAAGTATCACACAACGGAATATGTGTGCTTATAAATTGGCGAAAGTGTAGGTTCAATTCATTTTACACTCATAAGAGAAACAAAAAAATTTAAAAGAGTGAACTTGTTAACCTGACCTAAAATGTTTCTCAAATTTAATTCGTCAATGTGTGCGCCCTTAGAGCTACAGACAACGTCCAGTCGGTATTCGAATAAAGTGGGCGAGCCGATGAGGGTGAATTGAAGTGAATATACAACACTACATCCATGCCGGAACCAGGATATGAACCCAGGACCTCTCGCACCACACAGTCAACGCTATGCACGTTCCAACATCTGTACGGTGCCATGTTGGAATGTATTGTGAATGCGAGACTTCAGGTTATGTAATTCTGTTAACTTGATCATTTACAATACCTCACCTCATTGAAAGGTGTCAATTGGCGTGATGCCATCTGATCGTGGCGGCACACCAAAGCGGACTACTTCGTCTAATCCTTCTATCCGAAAACTTTATGTAGAGAAACTGACGGACATGTGTCCAGTGAGGTGCCCGATCCGACTGGAAAATTACGTCAATGTGCAGGTGGCCCATTGTGGCTAAGTAATAAACTCTTTTAACATGTCTACGTTACACCATTGTTTACTGTAGACTCGATGAAAAAGAGTAAACCAACTATGCAATTGTGTATAAGCCGGAATCACGCACTGGCATTTCCATTTCACGTGTTACATGAGAAATCATTGATCCTCCGATACGAACGTTATGGCGATTAAGTTTGCCGTATACACGAAATGTTGACTCATCTGAGAAGCGAATATTTTTCAATTTAGACTTATTATTTATCAATATTTTTTTTTGTTACAATTGACAAGTTTTGCTATCAAATTGTTACTATAACTACATTTATATTTTTCAGGTATAAATAATATAATAATGTTTGATTATTTTTTTAATATTACTCTCAATTATTTCAGTAAGAATAAGGCATACCTAAGTGCATTATTGAAAGCCCTGCATCCATTTTATTTCTCTTAATTTTCTTATCTTTACAGGCGTAATTATTGGTTATGATTTTATTTTCTGCTGTTACTTTTTTTTTTGTTCACACATTTTCGATGTTGTAATTATGTTTCTAGAGGTAGTATTTTCCGTTTTTATTTTACCGTTTCTCTTCGCCCGAGGCGTGGGAAGAATGGTGACGTATGAAATGGCCGGGTCGTGTTATCTATCGCCTAGCTATATCCGATGATGAATGCGTCATAGTAACTCTAGGCTAGCTAATTTTTCCACCATTTTACACTTCAGTAGGAAAATCAGACATTTTGGAGAAGAGTCCCGAGTTTGTTCTGTATTAGAGCTTTTTAGGATGCCAGATCAGCGACCTTGTCGGAATCCTTCAACAATGGGACAGATAACTACCGACGCCACACGTATTCCACGAAACATTCGTAGTATTTTGGCATGAACAATAATGATATTGAACGTTTTTGTAGAACACTAATTGAGGTTATTGGTATCAAAATGATTTATCTCCACCGTACTAAAGTGTACGGTAGAAGAAACTTTTATCTAATGCACGTCTACCCACACTACCGGGATGGGTTTTATCTTACCTAATAAAAAAATTATGTGAGTGTGAGTATCCAAGGAAACCAAACATTTGATTAGTGGTTAATTTGATATTTTAACTTTAATTTTGGACGTTGTCTCAATTTCGGTTACAAATGTAGATTGCTCCCTTTGATACCAATAACCTCAATTTTAGAGACTATAAATTCCACTGAATTAATATTTATAGAACTTACAGTAAATGAGGCAAGTTATGGAATTAAACCTATACCCAGTGTTCTAGATTAAGGGCGTTCCAGTGGGAGGTAATATTAATTTTATATTTGTATGAAACAGTGTTAAATTTTATAGAATTTACATAGGAGTACGTTATCCTCTCACAAAAAAATTTAGCTCTGCCAGTGACATTTGAAAGTCAAACTTTCGTGTTTTTAGTTCATACACCCCCCTTCCACCCGAAAACCAGTCAACATAGTGAAACGAAATAAATTACAGTGAAAGTACATGTCACGGGCTAGAGTTTTAAGTAAGTAAATACCCAATATAAAATATTTTGTGTATTTAAAAATTTTTCCAAAGTTACAAAAAAATTTTTAAATTTCAGAAAATTTTTAGAAATACATAACATTGTTTTAATGGGTCTTTATATACCTAAAGCCCTAGCCAACGACATGTAGTTTAACTGTGAATTTCTTACTTTCGTTATGTTGATTTGTTTTCGGGGGTGGAGGTGTATGAATTAAAAACATGCTAGTAATTTTGACTTTAAAATGCCGTTATGGCAAATATGGTTCAGCTATGTTTTAATAGAATAATGTACCCACGAGTAACATCTACAAAACTAACACTATTTCATACAATTATAAAATTATACATTTTTCCCTTATGGAAGGTCATTAAGATCTCATCTCTTAGTCGGTGCTTTGAACACTGAATACAGACATATATTAGTGTAATTTTAGGAAGACATAATGAAATGCGAAGTAAAGAGATTTTAATCAGCACTTACGGGTGATCAAGTGGGAAAAAATCATAATTCTATATTTGCATAAAATAGGGTTAGATTCGTAGACATTATTTGATTAGCAAATTTTTGGAAATTTTTTTCAAGTACAAATTTTTTTTGTAAAGATTTTCTATATGCTTCAAGCGGTAGACCGTGGCATGTAGTTTTGATGTGATTTTTTTTTCATTTTATTATGTTTTCTGGTTTTCAAGTTTTGCTTGAAGTAAAAATATGCAAATTTTGACTTTGAACTGACATTATGGAAAAACTGGCTGAGCTATTTTTTTTTCGTAAGAGGAAAATGTACTCCCAAATAATGTCTACGAACCTGATCCTATTTTATACAAATATAACATTATGATTTTTCCCCACTGGAACCCCCTTAACGTCTGGGTCTTTAGCACTGGTGAGGGATGACATGATGTGAGTAGTTGCACGGCAATGAGGATATGGGGGAAATGGGAGATCTCCCAGAAAACCCGTCGACAAGAGGTATCGTACGGCACGATTTCCACTTACGACAATCCGGGGACCGATCCCGCTGGGAATCGAAACCAGATCGCCTTGGAGGGAGGCGAGTGTTCTAGCCACTGCGCGTACCGTTACCCCGACAACATAATGAAAGAGAAAATTCAATAAGATAGGCATATACTTCTTCACGCTTATAATAGGCATGAATGCTCACAAGATAAGATAAAATGAATTTTTTTCTAGATAATGGTCTTACGTATGTAAGTCATTAATTTTTCGCCCGAAAACGTTTTTGTTTTGATTACTGATTATGAAAACTCGTACACAGTTTTACAGCACTTTGGTCTTTTTTCCCCTCTAATTCACTTTTCAGGATTTATCTAATGGGCTAACGGAGTTGAACATAGGGTTATCAGTTATTACGTCCGATGACAGCGAATCAAATGAATACAAATTATGGCTGGCCGTGAATCTGAGCAGAAGCGGTCTTAGTTGCTCTACACGCTGCTGGGATGTGCGCAGTGTGGCACGTGCCGCCATATTTAACAATTTTACTCATTAGCTGAAACGTTAGTTTCCTATGTAGGCCTAGGTATGTGCATTTGGCAAGTTTTACCGAAAATATTAAAATGAATGTTGTATTTACATACAAAATTTTGTAACTAACGATTATTTGCTTTTTATGCTTTAAAATCATTTATTATTTACTTTTTTCGACTATGCTATAAACTTACCCGCCCCATGAACCATACTCACTGAACACGCAATATTTTAAAATAAGTATTACATATTTGCGTTCCAAGGATATGTCAATTTAAGTTTGTCAGTATTTTATGTATGAGATAAGTTTAAATATTGCTAAAGATCCAAACCTAATTTAATAATTTCATATTGTATCTAATTGTTTCTGTAAATGAGTGAAGAGGTTTTGGTCAATACAAAACAGCTGCATGGTTTTTAGCGAAGGGGAGAAGAGGGGATGATATGAGATTAGCACGGTGTGGCGCCGGAATGTAAGATCGGGGGAGAAAGGAGATCCCAGAGAAAACCAGCTGAAAATCAACATCATTTTCTTCTACGATTAACACATGTGAAAATCTGGGTCGACAGTGGGTGAGAGATTTTGGTCAGCGCTTAACATCAAAGTCTTTAGCGCTGATGATGGATGACATGAGGTGAGTTTGGAGCAGCGCCGGAATGAAAGGGCGGGGGAAACTGGAGATCCCCGTGAAAACCCTCTGACAAACGGAATCGTCTGGCCTGATTCCCATATACGAAAATTCGGGGACTGACTCCGTTGGGAACAGAACCCGGATCGTCTTGGTGAGAGGCGATTCATTCGGCCACCGCGGCTGCTCTGGGTCGACAGTGTCAGGAATAAAAAGTAAGTTGTACTGCAGTAGATAAGCCATTTAGTAATACAACACGACACAGATAATGTTCAGTCAGTTATATTTTGAGGAACTAAGTATTTCATATTTTGACCGTTCATCGGCCAAATATTAATTTTAATAGAATATATTATTGTCGGACAATAATTTTTGTAACAAGGATAAATATATATTCATTAAAATGTCATGTCATATTTCGTGTTCTAATATACCAACAATAACTAGGCCTAAACCTTATAGTTCACAGTTTATTTAAAAATCTGTGATTTTAGCAGAGTTTATTCTAGTAGGTCGGCCAATTTTAAAGGTAGTACAACATAAGATAATAATACAAATGATATTTTGAGATGTCTTAGACTAATTTTAACCAAAATTGATGCCTTTAGTGTTAACCACAAAAGTTTAGATTCCCGAAGGATTATTTTACGTAGATCTGGCATTTTCTAAGAGAGCACTGCATGAGTAAATCGAACATCTTTTGTCACTTCTCCGGATATTATTGACTATTTTAAACATAGTTGTATAAGCTTGTTTGTCTGTTTGTTACATGGTTTATTTCCGTAATTTCTGTCACTTTCGAATATAACATACGAATAAATTAGGACCTTCTTGTTATATTCCGTGAACTCTTCAATAATTTCATATCAAAAATATTAGTATTATTTTTCGTTTTAAAAGACACTTTCCATACAAACTTTTTAACCTACCAGCTCGCCACGGACAAGTCCGTAGTAGCACGACAACATAACGACACGGTTCAGTACGCGCGGACATAAAACGTTACTTATTCATGCTCGAGTAACAGTTGGTAGCTAATGTTTGTGAAACAGCAGATAGCACGGTTAGACCCGTGCGCGGTTTTATTCCCTCCTTGCGGCGCTTATCACTCTTCAAACTCACAGCCAAGCACAGACGTCTGCCAGTCAGAGGAACTTATTTTTTACCTCATGTTCCCCCTGCCCATTTTGTTTTGGTGCTGCTTCATACTCATTTCGTGTGCTGAAACTAACGCTGTATTGACCAAAAATCGCTTCACCTCACATCGCGGATGGCGTTGTATTCATGGTGCAACAGGTGAAAGACATTTATTTTGGGTAAAATGGCAGGAAAGGAAGCAAATGATCCTGTAATATCAAATACGTCACATACGATGCTCTTAGTTTATATGTAGAACATTTTCCAAAAATTGTAACATTCGACTTTATCGTGGCCAGCCAAATGGTGCAGTAAGGATGTCTGCCAAAGGCATTTGCACGACTGCCTTGGTATATTTACAGCCCGATTACACAACCAGAACGCTGCAGAACCATTTGACCTTTACACGTTCCAAATCAGTCTCTATTCAGTTACATATCAGCCTTGCTAGAGCTCACTGCCAGTAGTATTGGCAACTACTCTTATTGCTAATATTATATCTTTTTTCTAATTGATGTTCTAAAGGACACCGCCTATCAAGCGCTTCACACACGTTGGAGTGAGTATATAAATACGGTTTTAGGCTATACATTCCAAGAGAAAAAGTAGACTTATGAGATCACACCCTATGTCAGTTAGTCCGTGTGTGTCCGTGTGTCCCCCCCCCCCCCAAAAAAAATATATTGCACACGTGGACCGAATTTCATCAAACTTGGTACACATGTAGTACCAAGGAACTTGACTTGACTTTTGTTTATTTTGTTTTTGCCACATTCAATTGTTCGAAATGGTAGCCATTTAAACCTTTCTTGATCCCACTAGAAAAATGAGGAACCGTAGTTTAGAGTTACACAAAACTCGGTAGGTAATAAATGATCTAGTATGGTGATATCGTTTCAAAACAGCGGCAATTTTTAAATTTTTAAAAACTAATACGTCATGTCTGTGAAAATATTTCGCCAAAATGCGTCAAATTCGGTACACATGTAGGCCTAGTTATAAGTAAGCAGACTCGACTTTTGTGTATTTCGTTCATCGCGTTTTTTGTGTTTTCATAACGTTGGTAATTTTTATATTTTTAGCGTAACGAAGCATGTATAATATAATTTTCTTTCGAATTTCATCCAACTTTGTACACTTATATCAATCTTTAAGTTGACTTGACGTTTGTTTTTTGTTCGTACCTTGTTCTTATATTGAAAATGGAGGCTATTTGGACATATTCTGATAACACGAGTTATCTAAAGTACTATTTTTTTTACTGAAATACTCCTTATTTTTTTACACGTGTTGGTACACGGCGAGGTAAATTACTTTTACAAATATTCATGCTCTGTTTTTTTAATGTCCGCCATTTAAATACATGATTTCTAAACACATCTAAAATTTACTCAGTACAGATTGATTCTTGTAAAATTTAATGACTTTTATGTATTTTGTCAATGATGTGTTAATAGTCACATGGTACCCGATTTTGAATTGTTTTATCGGTTAGATATATAAACATACCGTTACACAATATTTCATCTTTCTCAGGTAAACATGTTTTACCTAATGCAGGCACTTATGATTTATTTATTTTATTTGTTCTGTATTCTTTTTGACCACATGCAATATGTGAGGATAATTTTCTCAAGTTTCTTCAAACTCAGCATACATTTAGTAATAAGGAAGGCAACGTGAATTTAAAGTTCTGGTTCAGTTTGTGTTAAGGGGTACAGCAGTCGGGGCAGTGCCTGCAACACTCGCCTCCCACCAAGGCGATCCAGGCTCTATTCACGGATTTTTGCAAGAGGGAATCGTTCCAGACGATGCCGCTGGCCGGCAGATACTTTTGTGGATCTCCTGTTCCCCCTCCCCTTTTCCTACACTCAGGTTCTGCTCCATGCATACATCATGCCACTCTTAATCTGTGCAAAAAACCCACTGTTTAGTAAATTTATTTGTTAGTTCACATTTTTGTTCAGTAATATACTTCAATCCAATTTCGAAAAAAAATTACATGATTTCATTATTTTTTATACAGAGCATCAGTAACCTCAGAACCAATAGAAATACATTTTCATGTTAATAAACTTTACTATCTAACTTTGATTTAATTATTCTGTATTTTTGTTTGTCCACCGTGCTAAAAATAACACGAGGATTATTAGTTAATTAGTCTATAATATTATACTTCTAGATGCACTTTAACTATTTTAATTTTTGGTGTTAATTGGCACCAATTTTAAGGAAAATTGGTTTTGCAGGTAATTTCTTATTTTAAAGAATTTATTTCGCACGTAGGCCTACCTATCGTGTTATTGTACGAAAAGAAATCCGACTTCGGAAATTGACGGACTGTCATGTTTTCAACACCACGCTCAATAAAAAGGATTGTTTATAAGTCTACCAACTAATCTAGAAACGGCCTTTTCAACCTGCAATACTTCAAAATATACTTGCCGGATGCGCGTGAATCTCAGAAACGTGCATTGAATTTCGCTACATAGTACCTACCAATTAAATTATATGGTCACCTTTTAAAGTCCTATAGTAAAAATGGATCTGTCCTTAGCTCGTTGTGGAGATATGGCATTTATTAGCACTTTAAAGTTGCCCTAAAGTACCGTCACTTTTAAGCCTCTAAAGTACAGGGTAGGCATCGCCCTTAATACAGGTGCGTACATGACGCGAAACCACCAAACTCATTCAAATTGAGTTCGTATACGAAAATAACACATACATGAACTTTTATTTCATAAAATGCTGTACGCTAAATGAAACTAAATCGCCAACTTTTAGGCTGATGTTTTTCCAGAAGTATATTCTGAATTCGTAAAAATCGAAACTAGAACATTCGCTTGTCCTTATGATACATTTTCCACAAATAATATTGTAGGGTAATCGCATAGTGTCTTGCAGGAAAATTCGAATAATGCCCACCAATTTAGCGTGTAGTGAATAGAGGCGATGCGATTTTCGTCGAACACTGTCGTCTTTCGTTCCCTTGTCTAGCCGTCTCAAACGCAAAACAGAGTGAATAAGTTTTGTGTAACTCTTTTGCTTGCCTAAATTATGGGTTTGAATACATATGTATGTATGCATAATACGTATATACACATATTCGTTTAAAATTATTGAACAGGGCAATCAATTGCATGCGAAAAATATGTGACTGTCAAAGTTAAAAAGGCCTACTTGAATCAACAATGATAGTGATGGATAGTGATAGATGATAGTGACTGATAATAGGTTAAGTCAGGTAAATTAAGTTTCTTAATTTAATAAGTTATTAACATGTATTAATCATTTCTGGAATGTTTACTTGGTTATTCAAGATGATCTGGGACTAAAGATACGCGTGTGATTACTTCGCATGCAAGACATTATTAGAAATTTTTCATGTATTTTTTTAATTTTGTTTAAAATCTGTGTACAAATTATTCGGGAGGAATCACAGAGGGAATGCAGTGCATTTTTTTAAAGAGCCGACGTACAGAAACATATTTTAAATACAAGATTTTACACAGTAATTTAATACAGCCTGATATTAACAACAGTGGTTTTTGGCCACTTGTAGGGCCTACATTTAAAGAGAAGAAAATATAGGCAAAAATTTTTCAGTGCAGAGTAATGTTGACATAAATAATTTACTGACTAAAGCATGTTGCAATGTTTATGTTACAGATTGACATCGTTAGTAAAATTTGTATTTTTTTTTCTTTTTTCATTGGAGTATTATAAGTACCTTCACTGCATACCAAGACAAACAAAGTTTAATAAAATGCTAAGGATCATGATTTAATAGAGAGCGAAGTGCTGCTAATAATTATGATTGGATTCTGGCGTGTACATAGATAAACAATAAGACGGTATAGGCCATTCGGAATAAAGTGAGCACTAAAGATTTAACCTTTGAAAAAAATCACTAGCCGTTACTGCATATACATCACCACTAACAAGAGTTACTTTACAGCTTGTATGGTTGGTAGCGATTTATTGTACGTAGTTCCGTGTATTTTTCTATTTGAATACAACATTAGTGAAAGAACATATGACGAACTCGACCTGTCTGTATTTAATACACTTCAAAATATTTACTTATGATCTTATTGACATTCATACATACATTATAATTAGACTTGATTGGCGCGAGAATTATGTGACGCTATAA
>PNEQ01070676.1:0-32316 GCA_003012365.1 Medauroidea extradentata
CCGCTGGCCGATATTGTCGTGACTTGCCGCGGAGAATGCTTACACGGTATAGATGCCAATCTCTGTAAAGACGTATCACACGTAAACGACAACACGTGGAAGTTTGTGGCCAATTGAAACGCAGATTATGATATGATATGTATAGGAAAGTGAAGTTTAGTCTGCTACCAAATGATAACGCGAATTTTGCATGTCTCTACATATGGCTTACCTTTTAATTGTCTCTAAATTATAAAAAAAGCTATCCTAGAGAGCTTAATAGTAGGGACAGTAAAGTTGCGCAAATTCAAAGACCTACATGCTAGAATCCATTGTACTATGCATACTCAAGTCCATTCGTTCATTGTCTGCTGCTCCGCTGAGTTGCAGCTAGTCGACGAATGGTTAGAGATGATGATTTATCGCGGGAAAACTTGACTGTTTGCTGGGTTTCAACGCTCGTTCAGCTTACCAGAAGATTACTGGCTTTAGCTTGTACATGGAGCTGTTCCCCTATTTGACTGAGCCAATAAGAAACTCGCTATTGTAATATTAGATTTTTGTTATCAGTCAGTAGACAGCAACGTTGTGTCAGACGTACGTCAACAACAATATGCGTTGCAATAACTACAGCATTGTCAAAGAAAACTTGGTACAAAACATTTTCGCAATATACCATCATCTCTATATTAATGGTCGGGACCTGAGTATGCATAGCATAGTTGATTATGACATGCAGATCATTGAATTCGCGAAATATTCATTTCCCTACTTATCAGCTTATGTAAACTGTTCGAAATCAAATAGGGAATGCTGCAAAATTTCAAGTCAATATTTCCTGGTAACAATTCTTGCATTTAGAGGAACAATAAATTTATATATGAATGTGGATTCAACAATGCACTGTTTCTGCACTCCAGTTCACAATAACGTACATATAACGTACACTGGATAACGTGCAGGCTGGATCACGTTATTATAGAATGAAATATCGTACAATGCGTATCGTCGAATTCAATACAACTAATCTGGTATGTAGTTGTAAATAACAACTGCCATATATATATATATATATATATATATATATATATATATATATATATATATATATATATATATATATATATTACACATACACACATAGTAACTTCTAAATGGTACCAGGATATAGACGGGAATATAAAAAGAACTCTTCACATCCTATTTTGCAATGGAGCTCTTCCTCTTGCAGCTAGTTTTTTTCTCCGCTCCAGTACAACCGTAGTTTTATGACAGTCACGACTTCTACAACACAACGCTGTTAACAGTAAAATATACATCGCCATGCTTGAAATAAGCTTCCGCGCTGAACATTCAAAGCAAGTGTATTATTTATTCTGAATTTTTGCAAACAATAAAACTCCGTGGGGCTTGTGTCTCAAGGACTACATACCTATTCGAAATAGTATACTATAAAACATGTTTTACAAAATTAGGATAATAGAAAAAACAACTCGTAAATAATAATAAACGGATGAGCTGTTGGAGTAGACCTTCACAGCGAATATATTGTCTCCATGTGTTCAAAGTCACTCGTGCTAATTTGTAATTCTTCGTGAAGGTTTTTCGTAACATTAAACAGCGACTCTGTAATATTTTAAATTACAAACATTTGTACTTATTACGTATGCAAGAAGACCAAAAATATGCCAATAAATTTTAACTTTAATTTATTAGCGTTTCATAGTTTTCCTTTCGAGTTATGGAATACCCAAATAAGGCGTTTAAATAAATTAATTTGTCGTTTATGTACTAAATATTGTAGATTAACATGAAAAGCTAATATAAGGGGAGACTCACCTTCGACAAGGGCGAAAGACCTCAGAAGACCTGAACACGTCACGCGAGGTTGGCGCAGTGGCTAGAGCACTCGTCTCCCACCAAGACGATCTAGGTTCGATCACCCGGCAGGGTCTGTCACCGGATATTCGCATGTGGGAATTGTGCCAGACGATTCCGTTAGTAGACGGGTTTTCTCGGGGATCTCCTGTTTCCCCCGTCCTTCCATTTCGGAGCCGCCCCATACTCACGTGATGTTACCCCTCGTCAGCGCTAAAGACCTAGAAGTCGAGGGCTGACAAAAATCTGTTCAGTTTACTTCACTCGATCACAACGAACAGTAGGGCGTTAATTTGGCTTCCCTCGGAACTCGACCAGACTTCGCCAGATGCTTTCTGGAACTTGTCCGCCTCTCCGCGCCATCACCCCCTCCTAGGTCTACATGATCCCTGATGATTAGGGTGAAGAACTTACCATGGAAACAATTTTGCCCCGCAGTTTGATTCAGTGCCTTTCGACCGCGTCTCCAGTTCTTCTTCTTAGTCAACGATTGGATGTTCCAACTCTCAATAGTCTTGGGGGTCTACCACACAAATCACAGGCGGGTGCTTCTGTAGTAACTGTATTGTGACTGGCACGGTCAAATGAAAAACGTCATTTCACAAAGCCACGCTGGCAATAAAATCGAAGAAAAACTGCATATATGTGCGCGTAATGCACTGAAACAAAGTGGTGCAAAATTATTTTCGTGTAAAATTCGTGGCCCTACTGATGGTATACCAGGAGAATAAATTTACAGAGCCGACTGCAGGCGAAATGACAGGGATTTTCCAAGTTTCGTGGTAAGCTGTTCCACCGCCTAGACGAACTTGAGAAAACACGCACGTTCTCCAAACAGGACAACCTGTTTGCCTTCTTAGGTACGGCAGGCGAGCTCAAGGTATTGGACACTACGCCCAAGATCGAGTCGCACGCAGACACTGGCAGTAACAGCTTCGTCACACGTGTTCGTCATCGCTGCCGCCGGCGTGTGGCAATACTGCCCTCCTGTACCTGATCCAGACGGATTACCAGGGAACACCTTGTTGACCTTTCACTGGGAGGGTCGTCAATCCTCGCTAGCCAATCCCTTCACAATAGCCAGGACTTACCATAGCCGTGCAGCCAGCAGCATACACCTAACAGAGGTAGTTGATACCCCTGACAGAAGGATATTACTACAACCAGTGATTGTTTGTGAAAAGAATTCTGCAACAACTTGTTTCAATGCCTTACGTGCACACCTGCAACTCTGGTTCACGGTTATTGGCAGAATATAATAGGGCAGAGGCGTGGCTCGTTTGACTGTACCAACCAGAACAATGTTACCGCGACACCACACGTCTGTGATTTGCAGGTAGGACTACGAGACGCCGAAAGTTAAAAACTTCCAATAACTAACCATGAAGCAGAGAAACAGGTGTTCACATAGGGCACTGAAACTAATTGTTGCAGAATTCTTTTCACCAAAAATTACTGGCTCTAGATGTTACGCTTTCTACAGTCGCGGTGGAAAGCAGTAAAAACCAACTGACCACGCAACGAAACCACTCGTGGGTAGAGACATGCACAATTCGCGTTATCATTTGGCAGCAGACTAAACTTCACTTTCCTATACATAAAGAGCATAATCTGCGATTCCATTGGCCACGAACTTTTATGTGTTGTATTTGACGTGTATTACGTCTTTACAGAGATTGGCCTCTCTACCGTGTAAGCATTCTCCGCGGCAAGTCACGACGATATCGGCCAGCGGGAGACGTCGAACGAGCCTAAAGTCACTTGGAGTCTAGTGAGCTGTCAGAAAATGACGCGAATTTTCCATGTCTCTACTCATGGGTTGAACCACAGGGGACTACCTCGCTGAGGGTGAGGTCTGTCCTACCTCTTCGAAATCGCTTCGTAAACGAGTCCTCTCTCTAGGCGGACCAGACCACTGATCCAAGGACTCACCCCGAAAGTCTACTCCCAAGCGGGAGTTTCAACCAACAACACTCAGAATCTAACCCACTATCGGCATGGCAAAAGGCTGGGGCTTTCACGCCGGTCCCCTGAATACCTGCGAAACACCATGCATCTGAGTTGTCACCCGAGTAGGTGTCCACCTTCCAGGGCTCCACAGCTTCTTCACACAGGACTAGACAAATTCGGCGTGAAATGACCTCACGAGGGTCAGAAGACCGTGGACTCTTCACGGAGCGACGCAGGATGCCCGCAATGGTGAGGCGACACGTCCTTGTCTAAGGAAAGAGGAGTGGAGGAGGAGAGTCGACGCGGACGTCAACACGGGTCCCGAGACGCGCACAACCGGAAGATCCAACAGGACGCGACAGTATACACGGGAGACATCTCTTCCCTCCCCTCTCCAGCCCTCTCCAGTCCTCACCAAGCACGACCAGGGATGGCAGCGCCTCCAGGGAATGGTCGCTGACAGGACCACGAAGTAGAGAGCCAAGAGCGAGTGAGAGCGACGCGGGTACGAGACGGACCCCCGCAGGCGGACGACATTTCAAGTCGCGCGCACATTTTGATTTCAAATCTTCCAGTCGAGAGGACTGCCTCTGACGGGTTGTTACCGACGTTAAAAAAACGTCTTACAGAAACATAAGACATGTACCTGTCGATACCACCATATTACTTACTGTACACAATCTTTTATAGCATCGCCGGGTTTTTTTTTACAATAAATTTTCATGAAATAGGGACCTATGTCTGATGAAGGGAAGTTATGTTATAAAACATAGAACAAAAACTCAAAAATTAAAAAGAGTACAAGACAGAGATATAATACAATACACGTATTTTCGGGTATTATTACTTAGGCCTAAAATAAAAATAACACAATTTATTTTAGAACGAATTGAAATTCAATATTCGAAATTTATGGCGACATAGATTGATTTGTTATTATATAACGAAAATGTGTTTGATAATTGGGGAGTTACAGACTGTAACATGGCTTGGCTAAAATAGTAACACAAAATTACGTAAATGGCAATCGCATTTATTAACGCGAGGGAGAAGACAATATATGTTTTTAGAAGTGCCCCGCCGAGATGTGTTCAATGCTTCTTTTGAGTGGTGATTATTTAGAAACTACGTTCAACATGCATACGTGACATCTACTTGCGAATAGAATTCAAAGAAATTAACCCGCGTGTATACCCCTTCAAGTCCTCCAGTAAATCTTTAGGCTAATTTTTATTGAAAGTGAAATATTTTTCTGTGCTTTTAGGCATGACATTTTAGGTGTAGAATCAATATAAAGGCATAGACGCGTAATTTACATCTTTATAACTTACAATGCTTCATACCATGATAGGCTTAACTACTGAATATCTCAAATATGCAAACTATCGGCAAGAGGACTGCACGCCAGTTCAGTGAACAGAGCCTAGAGACTAGGACAGGACGTGATGTGTGTGTCTGCGTCGCCCTTAGCACTCCGCATTCCTAAACCACGAACGCCCAGCAAAATATTCACATACGCGACTTTCAGTCTTTACCTGACACAGCCATTAGTGAGTGAGAGATTTTGTGTCAGCGCTCAACATCAAGGTCTTCAGCTATGGTGAGAAGGAGGGGGGACATGAGGTGTGAGAATGGAGCAGCACCGGAATGAAAGGGCGAGGAAAACGGGAGATCCACGACAAAACCAGCCGAAGAATGGCATCGCCCGGCACGACTACCACATCCGGGGACTGACCTCAACCGAGAATCAAATCCGGATCGCCTTATTGAGAGGCGAATGGTCTGACTATTCGACCACCGTGGTCCGACAGTCATGCGTTTGAAGAGAAATAAAAAGGGCAGTATTAGGGTACATGTCAGAACTATTTCATGATCAATCATTAGTCCCCGCCCCTCTTTTTTTTCCCCACCAAATGCTCTACAGGATGCGAGAAAAAAAGGGGAGAGGAGGAAAGTTATTGCAGTTAACGGCAAGTATGGAGAGTGAGCAAGGGCGCGCTTAGGTTTCGTTTACGACCATATTTCAAATTGCTAAAAATTCGAGGCGGGTAATACAAATGTTTAAATTCAGCAAACTGTAGCTGAAAGTCCAGCCGTAAGCCTCACTCAAGAAGCGTGCACAACATTTAAACAAATTGATCTATCTTCGCCGAATTTGTTACATATTAGGTTGTACATATCCAAGGATAAATACTTTTAATTAAGGCGGCCGCCTGGGTGGCACTCGAATTTCGTGCAACGTGTTCGGAGTTACATTTTTTCTCAGAGACCACAATTCGCTCACAATGCTTATCTCAAAAATGGAAACACACTTCAGACACCTTTGCGAATTTGACATTGAAAACCCTTCGCACATTGTAAGCATAATTTTAAGGCTCTCAAACTTGGCTAGAGTCAGCTTTTTCAGACGGTCGTTTCTCAAGATGCACGGTATTAGTTCGAAATCGAAGTCCACAATTATACTATACACTGATATCGGTTACGGGTTCAATAAAATGTTAAGGGCGTTGGGCCCGTAAAATTTCATTTTTTTATACATTTGTGCCAAACACTGTTCAACTTTTGCACATCAGATAACACGTCATTTCCCCAAATAAAAAAAAAATAGGCCCAATAGCTTTTGCATAATCACTCATTAAAGTCGCAAAATGGCCATTGCGGTGTAGCCAAAATCATTAAAAGTAATTAACTGATAAATTCAAAATTACAGTAACTGATAGTCAGTGTATCAATGCATTTTATGACATAGTTGACAAAAGTTAGTTTTGAAAACTTCAGTAGTAGCCAAAAGTCAAAGTTATGCAAAAATTTACTCATTTTCGTTATTTTTTTTAAAATACAAAAATGTATCGCTTTCTGTTAATAAAACTGTCTTGAAGTAGCTGACATAATTAAGAATTAATATGAATTACCTTGTTTCTGCAAGTTAATTATTTTTTATTATTTTGGCTACACCGCAACTGCCATTTTGCGACTTTGAGAGGTGATTATGATAAAACTACGGGACCTCATTTTTTTTTATTTGGGGAAATGTCATGTTATCTGATGTGTGAAAGTTGAACAGTGTTTGGCACAAATATAAAAGTTTGGAATTTTACGGGTCCAACGTCCTTAAAAGTCACCGCTTAAGGTCCCACAGTAAAATGTCGGCGGGAACAATGCGCGCGCGTTTAAGACTTCAGGCGTAGAGGTGATATCACAATACATGCGCCGGCCGACGACGCGACGTCACTCGTAGCGCGTCATCGATTTTCACCTTAAGAGCTAGTGGACCGTAGCTGTTTTTTTTTTTTTTTTTTTTTTACGTTTGAGGCACGGAAACGAGGAAGGCGATAAGTCGAATATAACCCGTGTGTCAAACACGTCATCGCCTCTAGACGCAGAGAACTAAACTAGCGAGCAGTGTTTATGTAGTAACTGTTTTGCAACGGGACTTCAAGCGATGACCCTATAGTTTTATTTGTGGAAAGTATGTGGTAAAGTCGAATGCAGGTTTCTATGATTTTGTTTTACGATTATGGTTGATATTTTCTCGGATACAGCAACGTGAAAAGGTCATTTTTAGCACTGTTGAGGAGCTTGATAACCATATTTTTAATTATCGGACTACATTTTTAAAATCATAGGGACTTAGTTTGAAGTGTGTTTTCTTTTACAAGATAAACTCATTAGAAACATTTTTAGTAACTATACATGTAAAACGACTATACGTACCATGCTACAACACGTCTCACGTGCCAGGTCCACTAACTCTAAAAGAAGGCTGTGTACTTAGCCGTTGGACGGTGGTGTGTCACGCGAGAAGGTTTTCACGCGAAACAGCTGAACTCATTTTTATTGTTGTTATCTACGAAAAGAACACTCGCTTGAAACTGCAGCTGCCACGATTTGAAAATTCAGTACGCTTGCTAGAAACATGATTTTGTGGCCTCTGGAAAGGTTTTTTAGACCTTTAACTCCGAAAATACGTCCTGAATCCGTAAATTGCAACATGAGGTCCGTGCATTAGTCATTACTTCATACTATGCAAAAAAAATTAAATTTCAGGGTCACCGCTTTAAGTTCCATAGGAAAGAGAGTTCTACGAAAACATTACACGCCAGTTTAGCACGCTCGAATAAAGACCACGTGCCTGTCGTCAAGAGTTGTGCTCTGGTCTTAACGCTCCGCTGTACCCACGCGTCAAACGCGGCCATTTGAAACCGGTACACACCCTTCACCAGGCGGCCTTAAGGTAGTTCAAGTACAGCAAACATCATAATTTTACGTTTGTATCATATATGTAAGGACAAGAAAAATTCGCGGGTTCACTGAACTGTAGGCTAGCCTCCAAGAATATGTGTGAAATCGTGAAGACAACAGCTGTTTATTAGCTGCTCGTTGACACAGTGAAATGGGCCTGCATTCAACTACAGTTTTATTATTGACTCAACTACTTGCCTCGAGTAAGTCAACGGCCAATTGTGAACGTGATACAGACCTATAGTTGCTGGAACTCTAGCTTGAGCCTAAAAGTAAACGCGAATTTTTCCGGTCTCCAGATATACGATTGGTTTTGTAAATGTTACTTGGAGCTACATTTTCCTCTCACAAAAAAAAATAGCTTAACAATGTCCATTGTGACATTTCAAAGTCAAAATTTGGATGTATCTTCTTCGTACACAACCCGAAAACCAATTGAGATAATAAAACGAAATAATTCACAGTGAAACTACTAAAAATACCAAAAAACTAAATAATTTCAAATTTTTTTAATATAAAAATTATATTTATGATTTTATATACACAAGCTGTAGTCTGTGATAGTTTTACTGTGAAATAATTCGTTGCATTACGTTAATTGGTTTTCTGGGTTACATAAAGTAAAAAAGCATGCAAATTTTTCTTGAAATGCCTTAATGGGAAAACTGGCTGAACTATTATTTTTTTGCAAGAAGAAAATGTATTTCCAAATAAAACGTACAAAAACTAACACTATTTCAACCAAACACAATAATGGTCGGCAGGATTCCTCGGTAATCTCCCGTTTCCCCCGCCCATCATTCCAGTGATGCTCCATGCTCATCTCATGTTACCCCTCACCAGCGCTAAAGATCTCGATGTTAAGGCGTCCGCCTACTGGCCGTGTATTTGTTTGAGTGAGGCACGACGCCAAGAGAGATGTTGACTTGCTAATCTGGTGCGGTATCGCCTCTACCGCAAGACACAATCGTAGATCAATCGACCGACCGACACTTTCACTGGTGATCCCATCGTTTATTGGTGGAAAGTTTTAAGCAAAGTTCACTGCATGCATCTAGAGTAGTTTCACACGAATCCCGTGAGTAGTTTTTCGGATACAACTGGTTGAAAAAGCTGTTTTTTAGCCATTTTGAGGAGGTCCGGAATGATTTTTCTAATTGACGTGATGCTTTGAAACGATTCTTCATGCATCGTTTGGAGTGAATTTTCTGTTCGTACCTCGACACATTGGGCATATGTGGAATAGTTTCATAAAAAAAACATTCACGAACACGCTGCAACGTATTTTAAGCGCATGGTAGGCGAGGCCCTTAAGTAATTACCAAAATCTCTCTCTCTCTCACACACACACACACATAAAATTATGATTTTTCCTACTTGAGCACCCTTAACAACAAATTTCGTTAAAATACAAGACTGGTGAATGTTCATTTTTAGTAGTTTCCCAAACCACCTACGATGACGGAGGAGGAACAGGGGCAGTCGACGAGACAGACTCGGAGCACGAAGGTGGCAAGGGAGAACGACGACCACAAGGTCAGGTCCCCACCCAGAAGCAGGAGGATTTATGCCTCGCGAGCGTAGTAGAGGGATCGCGTATTGTCAGCCACACCAGGGGGCAGGGCAGGGACCCTACTCTGCGGTGATGTATCGCAGTCGGCACGACGGCAGACTTGTCTGTGACGGCGAGGGTGATGTATCGGCGCGAGGCCGACCACGACCACTAGGTGCGCGCCGACGCTCCGGAAGTTCCGTTAGGAGGGCGTGCGTGAGTCTCCACACTATCCCTTCACCGAGACCGCGATTACGAAGGGGAAGTTTGGAGTACCAACTGTTCCACGTAGTTCGCGTGGGTGTTCTGATCAACCTGAACGAGCCGTGCGACTGGTGCCGAGTTTGGCACAGTTATTAAGTTGTAATATATACCGAGTATACCCTAGGCCAGTGTACCGTTAACGCTTCTCGGATACGCAAAATACGTCCTGATATGCGAACGCATTAAGGGTGTTCAAGTGTATTTTTTATGAAATATTGTAGACGATACTTGTGAATACTATTTTTTTTCTTACGAAACAATTTTAGCTCTCATACTTTTCTCATAACGGGGTGTCAACGTCAAAATTTGCTGGTTACGCTGACAAGCAAATAGTGAAAACCAACTGACCTACTTAAACAAAATAATTCACTGCGAACTTACATCCCTTGAGCTATGAAATAAAACATTTTAAAAAATCCACTACGTAATATTTTTAATTTAAAAAAATTGCAAAATACCAAAAAAAAAAGTTGTAAATTCAGCAATCTTTTAAATTACAAAACCCGTTCGCGGGAATTTTTAAACGTTTCACAACGTAGCCCACAGTATGTTATTTCATTGTGAATTATTTCACGTACGTAAGTCAGTTGGTTTTCACTATTTGCATGGCAGCAGAACATGCACATTTTGACTTTGACGCACAGTTATGAGAAAACTATGAGAGCTGAAATTGTTTCGCAAGAAGAAACTGCACGCACAAGTATCGTCTACAAAACTAACAATATTTCATATAAATATAAAATTATCACTTTTTCGCACTTTAACACTGTTAAGAGTTGCGTGTGAACTGTGCTATAGCGTAGTATGGAAATAATTTATTCTTGTGTAACCATTAGAAATGTTTCCAATGCGTTTATCTACAAGAAGAAAACACACTTCAAACCGTGTCCCTATGGTTTTCAAATGCCGCCCACTAACTAAAATCACTATTTCCAAGCTCCTCAAACGCGTTAAAAACGACTTTCACGTTGCTGTAGATGAGAAAATATCAACCATAATGGTAAAAAAAATCATAGAAAACCTGCATTGGACTTTACCATATACTTTCCACTAGTAAAATAACATGTTCATCGCTCTAAGTCCCGTTGAAAAAAACACATTCTACGAAAACACTATACTGTACGCCAGTTTAGTACTCCGCTCCTAGAGGCGATGAGGTGTTTGACGGACGTGTTATATTCGACTTATCGCCGTCCCCGTTTCTGTGCCTCAAACGTATAAAAAATTACTAGAGTACACTAACTCTTAATTGTTAGAGACATGCAAAATTCGCGTTATTTTCTGACAGCTGACTAGACTCCAAGTGACTATAGGCTCGTTCGACGTCTCCCGCTGGCCGATATCGTTGTGACTTGCCGCGGAGAATGCTTACACGGTAGAGAGGCCAATCTCTGTAAAGACGTAATACACGTCAATTACAACACATAAAAGTTCGTGGCCAATTGAATCGCAGATTATGCTCTTTATGTACAGGAAAGTGAAGTTTAGTCTGCTGCCAAATGATAACGCGAATTGTGCATGTCTCTATTAATTGTGCAAGATATGGACGGTTATCTTTTTACCATGGCTAGAGATAATGCTATATCGCCAAAATTTTTTGTTCCAACATAGCCTTGAAAACACTGATACAACGTAGCAGTCTGCAGACCAATAACAGGCATCAAATATAATAACAGCGGCTTAGTCAAATAGGTCAACAGCTCTACGTACAAGAGAAGCCAGCAATCTTCTGGTAAGCTGAACATGCGTTAAAACCCAGCAAACAGTCAAGTTTTCCCGCGATAAACCATCATCTCTAACCATCATCTCTAACCATGGCTTTAGAAGTACAGTTCTGGACACTAGTAGGTCATATTCATAAATGTTGAGAGGTTGGCACCGCTTCTGACTGGTCTAGCCCCAAAATAACCTCTGGTGCTACCAGTGTAGTGATTATTATTATTTTTTTTTTTAAACATTGGCTCACTAAGCATGAACATCAATCATTGTATTAGTTGTTCCACTTCTGCAATGCCAAAGCAGTACTAAGGTGTTCTTGCACAAGAAGGTGCCGTAAACAGGGCTACAGAAGGCAAACTTTTTTGAGAGTCCCCACGTTGTTATACCTGAACAAAACGAAATCTTTCTTGTCAGAGAAACGCCAAAATCTTACCAAATCAAATGGAACACTTTCTACACAAGAACCCCTTACTAGATAATATGATAATGCACTGAATTGCCCCTTTGCCCACAAGGAAATCAAGAATATTACTTGACAAAAGCTTTTACTGTATACGCAAGTTCAAACCGATTGCTAAAACGTCATCGAGGATAAAAAATACTACGTTCCAAAAATTTTTACTCACAAGAATTTCCACTCCCGTTTCAGGGACAACACATCCACAAATTAGTATCAGGGTCACCGCTTAGAGTCCCACATAAAAACGAATACCAGGAAAACACTACGAGCAAATTTAGCTCTCCACGCATAAATGCGGTAGGATTCATCAAACACGTACCAGTGCAGCCTATATCGCCTTCCTTTCTTGTTGCCGCCCGCTGTTAAAAAAAGGTAAGGGCTTCTCTTAAGGTTCGGTTCACCAAACTGGATAATTTTATTGTTCACTATGTTTTAATTCTAATAAGAATAATGTTAAACCTGCGTTTATATAATTTACCTTGCCCTACAATCAAGGCATTGCGATTTAACTGTCGGCGTACAATTACTCCGCCATCTGTGAAGCAATTTTCTTATAACCAGAATTTAACGTAACGTAAACAGCTCAATCACTAAGTCTGTACTAAAGTGCAAGGTACATAGAATTTACTTTAGAATCGCAGATTGAACACATTTGGTTTTAGAATCTCAAAAAGGGGGAAAAATAATAGAAACCAATGTGGTGAGTGATGTCTTTTGACCACCGTCATGGATATTCCACTGTTAGCATTTCAAATGCCGGCACTAAAAAATCAGTTACTGCTAAGTCATACGGTATGCACATTCCCTCCGCGCCAATCACCGCTACTTGCAGCGACGAACATTCCACGTCGGTTCCGCTTTACCGTCGGCAGTATAAAAATAACGAAGCGGGGGCGCATAACGGCCTCGCGCGACACACGAAAAATCTCATAAAAGTTCTCCGGCTTGCGGTTTCCGCCGCCGTAACAAACCCAGCGCGACAGAAATAATAGCCGTCTGACGTCACGGCCGAAGCAAGAGGTCGCCGTTAACTCGAGAGGTCGCGGCGACAACACTCATGTTATTGCGTTTATAAATCGCTGTTGTCGCGTCGCCCGGACGCAGGTTAGGTGTTATAAACCGGCATACACTTTAATACCACCTTTTATATACCCCTATCCTTACTATCCACATAACATATACGTATTACTTCACACAAGGCAACTGGGGGGGGGGGGGGAAGCAATAAATCTTAAAGCCATAAGATTTGAATTAATGCACAAATTCTTAAAAAGTTGACAATAACGAAACGCAAAAGAACATGTACGACCGACATCGTCTCTTAATTTACCTAATAGTACTCACCCCACTAAAATGCACTCTAATAACAGGTGTATTTCTTTCCTTGTGTAAATGTATACTAACACCTTGGCTCGTCCTGTAAAATATAATAATTTCATAAAAGTGTGGGACTAAAAATTTCATCAATACGTAAAAAATAAAGCAAAATATCAAAATGCCGTGAATCAAAATAACGTTAACACCTAAAGAATAACAAATCGTTGTCAATACCATATATGCGCCATTGTTGGAGCTGGGATCTCTCCAGGCATAACACGTAAGCACAGCATATAATTTGTTATAGACTATTCATAGTAATGCGAGCACTTTTGAAGCCTTTATTATTTTACTCTATTCAGGCAATTAGTATTTTCCCGCATATTGACGATACAAAAACAGCGAAGTAAGAAATGAACACGGTACATACAGTATTTCAACGTACTCAACACTCGACGTCACAGACCAAAATAAAATATATTCACCGATAACTATCCTTGACAAAAAATTCCATGAACGTCAGTCAATCTCATTCAGCGTAAAAAAAAAAAAAAAAAAAAAAAAATTCTGTGTTTCAGCTTTTCCCCACCCCAACAAAAACTTTCTCCTAACAAATTCCAATTGAGAAATGTTTACTTAGGTGATTTAACTACTACATGTCCAATGCTTCTTGGATGCAATTAACACCACAGTAATTAAAAAAGACATATGTTCTGCATCGTGAAATATTTTGAGGACATACCTAATCCACACTTATGCCTGGTTTTGAAAAATGCTATTCGTATCAAGTGCAGTCATACTGCTACAAACAAAATTTGAGTTTTTTTTTTGTGGGCGTTAGCTTTCTTTTACGTTTGGGGCACGGAAACGCAGAAAGGCGATAATTCGAATATAACACATCCGTCAAATATCTCATCGTCTCTATCCACAAAGGGCTTAACTAGCGCGCAATGTTTTCGTACAATGCGTTTTTCAATGAAACTTCAAGTGATGGCCCTGGTTATTTTATCTGTGGAGAGTATGTGGAAAGTCCAACGCAGGTTTCTATGATTTTGTTCTACGGTTACGATTGCTATTTTCTCAGCTACAGCAACGTGAAAGAAAAAGTCACTTTCAGCACTTTTGAAGAGCTTGGAAAGTATGTTCTTTATTTGGCGGATGCCATTTTCAAAACCATTAGGACACAGTTTTAAGTGTGTCTCATTTTCGTAGATAAACTCACTGATAACATTTTTAATAGTTAGGCCCCTATACAAGAAAAAAATACTTTTCGCAACACGCTACATCAAGTCTCAAGCGTTAGGTCCTCTTAACTCTTAAATGCCAATACAATTTCGCCTCAACTCCAATCTTTGCAGAATACTGAAGTTGATAATATGAGGTTTGAACTTTTGAATGTTTTTTTCTAAGGCTTAACAGATGCGTTAACATCGGCCAAGGACACTGAGCGACTTAAGGTCGGCCCGAGGCAGCGCAAGATAGAAGGCATTGGAGAAGGAGGGGTGGGTGAGAAGTCTGCGGCGAAGAGGGGAGTAAATTGGCCATCTGCAGACCAATTGATGGCGCTTCGAGGGGCCCATAAAGCGTCAAAACTCGCCCCCAGGGACCCATCCGGCCAATCCACGCGCCCTCGTTAATACCGCCGGCGCCGTGGCCCCAAGGTCTGCAAGGGGCGTACACCCTCTGTGGGAAGTAGTTGAGGTAGAGATTCCCGAGTCCGCCAGGAAAACAAGACACAGGGGCACAGAATACCTAAGTACCTAGAAGCGAAACTGCCGAGACTGCCCCCTCCCCCTTCTAAAACAAACTACTGAAGGAGCTTTCTACTCGCGCATTGGCCAACCAGGGTTCCACAACTGCACGGATATAACATGGGCTGTCTACACAAACACAGTACGTTTTCGTGAAAGTGAGTCCAAATGTGAGGGTATGACGGAGGCAAATAAATAAGTTGAGTGTGAGAGAGATTTTGGTCAGCGCTTAACACCGAGGTCTTCAGCGTTGGTGAGGGGTGACATGATGTGAGTATAGAGCAGCACCGGAATGACAGTGCGGGGGAAACGGGAGATCCCGAGAAAACCCGCCGACAATCGGCATAATCCGGCACGATTCCCACATGCGAAAATCCGGGGACCGACCCCGCCGGGAATCAAACCCGGATCACCTTGGTGGTCTGACCATTCGGCCACCGCGGCCCCCGCTATAAAATAAGCATAATTAAATACGGAATGAGGGGTCTGGAAATTTCTACGTTTAAAGTCATAGCGAAAAGTGTGGGAAAGAGAATTAGAAACGTTATTTGAACCTAAACAGACATAACTCTCACACTTCCAAAATTTTTCAAATGAACTTCAACTGGCATAGGCTTTGCACACTGTTCGGTGCCCCAGACAGGCAGCCACCTTAAAGAGTGCGTGGTAGTTAAATAAACGCTGAAAATATCAATTGATTTCTACGCTTTTTTTTTCTAAGCCAATATGGATAAAATACTCAATGACAATCCTAGATAATGGTATTTGCCAATTTTATGAGTAAATATTTACCCAGAATTACAAATCCATTACGGGTGATCTCTTGCGCCGCAGTTAAATGACCAAGGTTCTGGCGTCAGAGATTGTGCCTCAGAAGTTCGTAACACTGGAAACAACTTTGTTTAAAACGTTGGTTAAAACTACTGTCTAGGATTGCTATTGTTTAATTTTCGCAAAGTGGCTTCAATAAACCTTCAGTTATAGGTTAATACTTTTAGCGTTGAATTATCACTGCACGCTTTACATGCAGAGACACTATATGTAAGGTATTGATTCAGAACATTAAGGGCGCCGTTCACCTCAGTTTTCAACGTCGTTATTTATTTTTATATTTCTACCAGATGTTTTTTCCTTATTTTAGACATAAATTGTGATAAAATCTTCCTCTTAGGAAACTTTTGTATCTCTCATAGTTTTTGGGTAATTAGTCGTAAACGTCAAAATTTGCACTTTACGGTTGTAAGTACGCCAACAAAACCAACTGACATACCAAACCGACAAAATTCACAGAGTATAACAATATTGTAGGCTATGATTTGACATATATAAAAACAAAAAATAAAAAACGTTTGTATTTAGTAAAAAAATGCCGAATTTTGAAATAAAAATTAAAAGAATAAAGAATTTAAAAAAAATACATAAAATAATTTTTTTTTCGTATATGTCAAATCATAGCCTACAACATGTTCAGTTTGGAATGTCAGTTATTTTTAGTGGCGTACTTAAAACCGTAAAGTCCAAATTTTGATGTTTACGACTATGAGAAATACAAAAATTTCCTAAGTGGAAGATTTAATCACAATCATGTATAAAAAAAGAAAAAATATCTGGTACCAATATAAAAATAAATAAAGACGTTGAAAACTGAGGTGCTCCCTGCCCTTAAGGCCGCAGTGGCGTAGAAGACAGACCACTCACCTATCTCTATACAAGGGTTCCGGGTCCGACTCCTGGCGGGTTCGGTCCCGATATTTTACATGTGGGAAACGCAGCGGACGTTGTAATTAGCGGGCGGATATTTTCCTCGTTTAACTCGTTTACTCCGCCCTCGCAATTTTATTTACACATCAACCCCTCAAGGAACACCGGACACCTATAGATACGGACAGGAAGACTTCGCTAAAATATGTTTGAATCACTTCGTTTCAGTGGCGTACGTGAACATCTACAGCTTGAGGCCTTTATTATTAGCATTGTGTATTTGTCCAAAGACGTATCTCACATTACTGTGCCAATTAGAACAAGGTTACTGCAACACAACACGTCTGATTTGCGGGTAGAACACCAACACGGTGAAAGTACAAAACAGCAAATCACTAGAGACCTGAAAAGTAGCCGAGGCTTGCCTCCAAGATAATCTAACAAGAAGAAAATATGGCCTCATAGTGGTTATCAGAAAAAAAAATGCTGGCCACATCTATTAAATGCTAAACATAAGAAGTCCGTTTCCATTACATCCCCTGTCCTTCCACGAACTTAAGGCCTTGTTACGGAGTTTTGTAGTGATTTCGAAAATATTTTTTTATTGCTACCTAACACTCATATCAAAATTTCGCTGCACAGTTTTGACACTTATATGTTATAATTTGTAGCTGCATTTTTTTGTAGAATTATACTGAACGGTTTATTAGATTTCCTTACCCAAAGTACCACGTTTTTCGTCGTGAAAATAAACAAAAATGAAAGAAATTATTTTTTTTGCTTGCGAATGGTACATTATTTTTAAAAAACGCGTCCACAGTATTGTGCATCGTGAGATTGCACATTGACTCAAATTTTTCCAAAACTTTTGGTTAAAAAATATTTGAGTTATTGGCACCAGTCTGAAAAAAAAAACTCGGGAACAAGCCTTTAAAATTGTTTGGATTCTAGCTTATGGCCACAAGAAAACGCGGCTTTTTCAGGTCCCTACAGATCGCTAACCATACAGCAGAGTTACAGGTGTACAAAGTAAACATTCAAACAAAATGGTGCAAAAATCTTGTCGCGAAAACTTCCGGTCTCTATCTGTGAACTCCCAAACGTCAAATTATAAAAGAGTGATAACTAAAAGTGATGGTATATCGCGAAAATAATTTTGTGCATCATACCCTTCAAAACGCTTTAGTTCCTCGCCACATGCATGATTGGGCGATAAATGTCTGACATTCCGTAGCTGTCTGCCGACCAACAACAGGCATCAAATTTTACAATAGTGGGATTCCTATTGGCTCAGTCCAATAGGGACTCAGCTTACATTAAAGGGAAAAAGCCAATTAGTTACTGATAAGCGGAACGTGCGTTGAAACCCAGCAAACAGCTTATCTTTCCCGCGATAAACCATCATCTCTAGTGATACCATGTCCTCAGGTTCTCTCCCAACACGCCATTTATTTAATTATTCTGAGTTTAAGCAACGGAACGAAATATGATAAGTAGAGATGATGATTTAACGCGGGAAAACTTGACTGTTTGTGGTGTCTCAACGCACTTTCAGCTTGCAAGAATATTACTGGCTTTAGCTTCTACGTAGAGCTGTTACCCTATTTGACTGAGCCAATAAGCATCCCGCTACTGTAATATTTGACGCCTGTTATTAGCCTGCTGGCAGCTACGTTGTGCCTGACGTACATCACCTAGTCGCATTGCGTTGCAATCAACTACAGCGTTTTCAAGGGGATGCTGGTACAAAACATTTTCGCCATATACCAACATCTCTAATGATAAGCAATCTTTATGCACGTCATTCATTGCACTGCATGCATCATTACAAAACCGTAACATACGAAGCAGGGCATATGCATTACTTCGAAACATCTCTCACCGGTAATGTATAACGAATGAGAACTGCCAAGATCTTGACGCAATTAGACCACGTAAACTTGGTCCATCCAAACGAGCTAATGGCTGCATTTATGCCCTGTTCCACTTTGCACGGCAACAAACCCACAAATTACACGTATTTAATAAAACCCAGCAGCGCCACGCTGGGCCATTGAAGCGCTGGCTGTTTGAATACTAAGTGGGTTAACCGTAAACCGGGGCACACGAACAGCAGCTCGTTACCAGGACGAATATTACGGAAGTATTAGAACGTATTACCTGCATGGTTAATACGGGATTCCGTCGGGTAACAAGTTACGTACTACTTCAAGTGGGCCATCCTCCATTTAGTGTTTATTCCTCCTTTGTGCGCCCATTTACGGGTGATTAGGCTACAGCGTGCTATTCCCAAGAGGTCTGCAGCATAAAACTGCAATAAAAGCACACCAATATACGAGAAGCCATTATCCTCCGTTGAATACTTGCGATTTACGTTAACCCGAGATTAGGACGGCGTGGCGCGGACAAAAAAAAATATCGAACAAGTTTGTGGAAGATAAAAGCTTGAGACGGGAGCTGGGACGTAGGTAAGGTAAAAAATTACCGATGGCGTAAAACGAGGAGCTACAAAAAATTTAACAACATTGCTTTAATTAATTTTCACAGGGGGGATTTTTTTTCAGTGGTCGTTGTAAGGTGTGATGATCGGGACGCTTATTTTCAGGGAATGTTTTGCAGGAGCTCCAGTGATATATCCTAGCTTATCCACGGGGAGAAGGGTGAGTTTAGAAGGGGAGAGGGAAGGTATGAAGGGAGAAAGGGTTTGTGACCCAGAAGGTATAGTGAAGGTGTGCAAAGGTAACACCGAAGGTCCGGCCATTCAGAGCGTTCATTACCTGGAAGGTATTAACGCGCCGAGCCGTCGACGCCGAACTTTGTAACGCCGACTCCGACGCGCGACGCCGGCGCCCATAAACACCCGCGGCGCATTAGCACCTGACACTTGTGCGACGACGTCCCTCGGCTTCGCGCGGAGAAAATTAAGTCGCGAGGCGCGCGTTACTTCCGGTCTGCCAGCCCCGCCCACAGGGCGACAACAGTCAGCGGCGAGGAATTGAAGCTGTTCCCCTCCCGCAACTTTGCAAGACCTTTCTGCAAGTTAGAGTAACACTGGTGTATGTGCAAGACAGTCCCGACAGACAAACAGACGAACAAGAGAAAAAAAACGGTTTTGTGATGGCCTCAAAGATATTTTGGTAATTAAAATTTTTGTAGTGGTTACAATATTTTTGTAGTCACTGCAAAACTGTACCATAAGCAGCAAAACATTTGTTTGAGGCCACCATACAAAATTTTTTTGTGAGGTCCACACTAATGACTCATCAGGTCGCTCAGCCCCATGACACTTAGAGCGCTGTCTCGTTACAGTAGGCTACTTTGGAAATGCCA
The DNA here is from genome assembly GCA_003012365.1 of Medauroidea extradentata. NCBI lineage: Eukaryota > Metazoa > Arthropoda > Insecta > Phasmatodea > Phasmatidae > Medauroidea > Medauroidea extradentata. Next base: position 20,144 of record PNEQ01070676.1, read on the forward strand.
TTTTTTTACTTTTTTTTTCTTTCACAAAATACGCATTAAAACTGCAGAAGAATGAGGCAACCATTCCCACACGAAACCATTCTTAAGTGTCACTCGTATGAAGACGAAATTTGAAAAATAAAATGTGGCAAGCTGATGAAATTGTATAGATAATGCAAGAGGAAAGACATCCGCCAGTTGGAAATTAACAAATAATTTTCGAGCATTTCGAACAAAGCCTGTATAATCTCCCGGTACAAACATCGGCTATTTTCATGACCAAGGCAGTGGGCGTGGTGGCGGAACGGTTGGACTCGCATTCAAGAGGTGCTAGGTTCGATCGCCGGCTCCGACCTTCCTGGTTTTCGCTTTTCGTGGTTTCCTGAAATCGCTCAAGACGAATGCTGGGATGATTCTTTATCAAACGCCGTAGCCGATTCATTCCCAATTCCTAATGACCTAGCTGTCAATGAGATGTAAATCCCACATTAAGTTAAAATAACAAAAAAAAATACCACGGCAGATTGGATGCTGCACGATAGTTCCAAATACGTCAGACAGACAACAATACATAACAGCTTGTGTTACTCAAATGAGAAAACACTGTATATTTATTTTAACTTCTGCCAGACAGCAAAAACTATATTTAACGATGCAATTTAATTGCATAAATGTTATAGCATTAATGTATTCTAAACGGAAAGTGTCTTTTCTTGGCTGTGGACTAAATAGGAATAAATGAAATCATACTACATATGCGATATAATATGTACGACAGTTATTAAACGACAATACAAGTATAAACAATAACAATAAAATACATTAACTTATCACTACCACGTTTTTGCAAAAAATACATACTAATTATGTTGCCTCATATAGCCCGGCTATATTTCATATTCTCCGTCTTATGTTCGGATAGAATTATCCAGTATTTATATTTGTTGTTTTTGATAAGACAAAATATTACAATATGACATTCATTTACACAATACATTGCATTACATTTTTCCGAAAGGCAATGAACGCTAGCAAAAAAAAGAAAAAGACGGATTCATAGTGGTTATCAGGAAAAAAAATGCTGGCCAGATCAGCTAAAAACATATTCCTCGGTATAAACTTAAATTGCTATACAAATTAAAACAAATTAAAATGAATTGTTCAAAAAAACTCAGCCACAACATCGTTAATGACTGTCAGTCAGCGAGTTATAAGTACAATCCCAAGATAAAATAATTTGTTGAACTCCTTTCAGTGTAGATCTAATACGCAATTAAATCTCTACTTTAATTGTGGGGGAAAAAAAATCTTTTCTATATTTCGACCCGCATCCTTTGTGAGTAAAGGATGTAGCGATGTGCCGAGCAAGGAGCCTACTCTGGACGCAATCGTTACAAACGGAATTAATTAAAACATCGCTTCGTGAGCAGCGTTCATAAATGCTCGACCTGCGAACCCCTCAGCCACACAACAAAACAGTACGACAGTTTATTATTATGCTATTATTATTATTATTATTATTATTATTATTATTATTATTATTGAAGACTGCGGCAGTCTTGTTGTAATAAAACTACCTTTCAAGCCGTTGACCACATCGTTATAGAGATGGGGATTTGCCTGTAGTCAATAGTGCGAAATTTTTTTTTTATATATTTTAGAACACCTTTGAAAATATCTAATCATTTTTCAATGACTTCATGCTGTAACCAGATAAGATGTTAACAGCAGTAATAGTGAGTGGTTTCGGTTAAGTTCGACATGTTATACTAACTTCTGTCGATTTACTCTACTCGGTCAAACATGACATAATACTACAAGGCCGAATTACAATATTTCGATAGGAAGGGAGCGTTTAATAAGGTGTTGTGAATGATGGGTGATGTTTTCGACCTCAGACCTTACCATCATCATGTCGGGGGCTGATGACGGACGATGCGGTAATCGGAGGACGGCACGTCGTCGGTCTCGACACAGGAACATCCTGGGGAGCTAGCGGTTGCTGGAAGGCTTGAAGAAGACAACACTTTTCCACGATACGTTGCGCTGTAGTTGTCTTCAGCGCAGGTGGGGCAAATCGCTGACGGCCTTGTCTTTCGTAACTACTGACTTGATAGAGTGAGAGATTCTGGTCCGCGCTAAACATCGAGGTCTTTAGCGCTGGTGAGGGGTGACGAGGTGAGTATGGATCAGCGCCGGAATGAAGGGGCGGGGGAAACGGGAGATCCCCGAGAAAACCCGCTCACCAGCGGCATCGTCCGGCACGAATCTCACATGCGAAAATCCGGGGACCGACCCCCGCCGGGAATCGAACCCGGAACGCCTTGGTGGGAGGTGAATGGTCTGACCATTCGGCCACCACGATCGAGAACTGATCCCGTTGACTTCCACCGCTAGTTCCGTTTTCCAGGCGAAACTCTTGTTACTCATTACGATGTGTATTGCAAGTACAGCTCTCCTTGTAACTAGGAGTTGAACACGCAATTAAATATAACTAAACAGCAATGTCGTCCTTGATACCCCTAGTGTTCAGAGAGTAAACATCATTATTTCAAAAGTCAAGCAATAATCCATACTTTTATAATGTCTTTCTGCAATTTTATATTTAAAATAAGACATTAGAAAAGTATGGAATTTCTCGTTCTTTGAAGGTGTAGACATAGAATGCTATACCAGCTGCAACCTTCAAGTGCAATATTTTCAAGAATTTATCCAAGTATTTGTAAACACATAAACGTCTGTCGTGTCAAATTATGTGCCCGCGTGCGTAAAGTAATCGCCAAAACATTTTATAGCTGCGAATCTCTAAGGGGTTGGTATTATATTTAATACCTGTAAGAATGAAGATACTTAAATGTTTATTTAAATATAACTTTCGGCGTAAAAAAAAACGAACAGATCATCAGCGGCCTGTCACATTTTACAACGAAGTGCTGCAAACTTAACACGACGTCAGTTGGAAATAAGTTGGAATAGTTTGTAAACATAAAAAAATTCCAAATGTTTACTTCCTGGAAGGTTCCCTCTCTCTCTCTCTCTCTCTCTCTCTCTCTCTCATATGTATATATAATATTTGCACATAAGTTAAATTTTTTGACGGTTAATTTCTAATTTTATTGTTATTAAAAACGAAAACATTTACCACGAATATTTATTTTTTAGCTTGTGAACTAAGGATTCTCGTTAAACAAGTACTATCGAATTTACAATCTATTTAAACTTTCCGCAAAAAAAAAAACTGAGCTGGTAGCTACACGCACGCTGAGGGAATTTTCGAGAAGGCAATCCACAGAAGGAATCTTGACCAAATGCGGCCGTGGCGATGTAATACTCTCTTTAGTTGTTCTCTCTCTCTTTCTATCTCTCTCGATTCTTAGCTTTCTTCATCCATCCCGCCTCCGCCATCGCCACGTCATATACATGTCATGAATTATTCATGCTAGCCAGCAGCAAGCAGCACTGCGAGTCCGATGCCTCAACTGACTTAATTAAGATTTGTGGTAGACGAGAGGTCGGCGAGTTTTTCTCGTAACTGAGGCATCATGTACCAACAACATACCCGTGGAAAACACTTGTACTATAATCTAGAGAAAAGTGTCAACTTTCTTGTACCTTTCACGCCAGCCTCTAAGTTTACGACAAATCTGTAAACCGTGTCGTATGGTGGTTGCTGAAATCTGCAACCTGCCCTTACCTGAAGAGCTCCAAGAAGATCGAAACACGAGTACGTCATTCTTATCCTTGGACTGCCTTACTGTTAGGATAAGAACTGAGATTGGGAGCTCAATACACCACCCGCTACGGTGGGAATGTAGCAATTGGAAATCCCAATTCTTATCCTAACCACAAGACCGTCCAAGGATAAGAATTACGTACTCGTGTTTCGTACTTCTTGGAGCTCTTCAGGTAAGGGCAGGTTGCAGATTTCAGCAGTCACCTTTACGACACGATTAACAGATTTTTGTAAACTTATCAGGTTGGCATGAAAGGTACAAGAAATTTGACACTTTTGATTACATACCGCCAAAAAAAAAAACACAGTTCAACTATAATCTAGAGCACGTCACCATGCGTTTCCTGTCGACGATGACGTTCTCAAAGACTTCGAAAGTACTTTGAAGCATAACAGCACTGGTATAAAATGCCTAATCGCTTCTATGCACGGCGCGATTTTATAATACGAACAAAATCATAGACGAAAACGGTCCAAATAATTTAAGGCGTGCCTGAAGGTGTGCAGAACTTATATTTAAAGTGCACATATTCCCAATGCACTATTCTATGAAAGAAAAACATGTTTCAGAAGGGGTTTCCTCAGAATTTTCTTAACACTACGGTAATTAAAAAAAAATATTTCCGAACTTCAAAACAAAATTAAATATGTTTGGCATGTTTATTTAAAGTTGTTTTCGATTGCTGATTTTTAAGACAACAAATTGTACGGTTTCGACTACATGTAGGGGGCCGGAAAATTTCGCGGATTCAAAGACCTGCATGTAAGAATGCACTGTCCTGCGCAAACTCAAGCCACTAGCTGCTACTCAGTGGAACAGCGGACAATAAACGAATATACGGGACTTCGATATGCATAGGATAATGGATTCTAGCCTGCAGGTCATTGAATCTGCGAAATTTTCCGTCCCCTCACTATAATTCAATAAATTAAAATTTAGTTTATTACATAAGTAGCTTAAACTGTAGTATTTATTACTTCGAAAAAACAAAACCGCAAAACAGATTTGTGATATATCCTCTCGATTATGCTTAAAAGTGAGTGATAGTCACGATCTTGAATATTTGCATTTTGTGTCATATAACTTTTCTTCTGACTAAATCCAAGGAAGTTTTAACATAACTGCAGAATAGAATACATATTGAGTGGATTTTAGACACAATAAATCTTTATTTTCCGTTGCTGTGGTTACAGATCGAATTGCAGTTAAGAAAAAAATAAATATTTTCTAACTGCAATTCGATCTGTAAGAACAGTAACGATAAAAAGATACTTACGGTGTCTAAAATTCTATCAGTATGTATTATATTCTGCAGTAAGGTCAAAACTTTCATGACTTTAGCCAGAAGAAAAGTTTTAAACACGTCAATGTCGTCCTTTTGGCCTTTCTGCGCCATCAACGCGTTTAACAGCTCCAAGTAAAGATAAATACTAAGCAGTAAAAACCTGGTGACAGCGCATTACACTCATGGATCAAACTTCCTAATTATTTCCATTACAATGGAACCTCGTTAATACCAACCTTGTTAATACAAAGCTCTCACTAATACAAAGTGGTTATCTATCGCCTTGAAAAAAGGTGAGATAATAAAAATTTACTTTATTGCTGAATAAAAGGTTTATTTATGCATACAACAATGTGAGATCTATTTCAGTGGTTAAAAGTCATGATGGTGGTATGAAATATTTCATTTTTTTGATCGCACATTCTGAACATTTTTTGCAAACACCCGTTAATGCAAACTTCATTACTTACAAATTGCAAAAATGTATGTCCCTTTAGGTTCGCATTAGTGAGGTTCCAGTGTATTAACGCAATCTTGATCGTAGTCATTCGTAACCGGGGTCGGTTGTACATCTCCGCTTCTGGATAGAAACATACGTACAGTTTTCAGATTCATCCGATGTTTCGGCAGTTCTTGCTGCTAACATCATGGTCTCAATATATAATATGTGTCAGACAGTAAAAGCCCAGTCGTGCTGTGATTGGCCTTGCACCCATAGCCAAGTCAAAAAAGGTGGCCAGCTTTTCACGTCACTTGTTCAGGGCGGTTGTTCTTTCGGTCATTCACGCTGAGTACACTATTTAAGTCTTTCCAACACAAGTAAAGAACCCTGACTACCAAGCTTACAGCCACGAAGTTTAAACAAGTAAACTAAGTTAAAAAAAAAACACTTCTCAGTGTATGCAATTTTTAGGGTAACACATATCAAACAAAATTTATAATAATTACTTGAGGAATACTGCCACTCCGAGAAACTTTGACAATTACCATGTTTAATACTTAATAACAAAAAATTAATGCAAAAATTTCACAAAAATTACGACTGAGGTGGAGAATTGTTTCAATAATCCCTTTCTGTCGCATTATTTCTTAAGACAACTAGAATTAAAATACTGTTTACTGAGGAGTCACATTAAACATTATGTAGGCCTACTGGGATGTAACTAACAGTATTCAATACTGATTCACAACGTAGGCTACCACAAACATATGACGTATTACACATTCGTAAAGCAACATTTTAGCGCAATTAAATATAGACAACGCCATATCAATGACATGGAAAAGTTTTTATAAAATGACGGAGGGCTGGAAAATGCCCACAAAGGCAATTGAAAAAGTTGTCACTTGAACTTGAACAGTATATGCGGCAGGGACCGTGTTGCCAGGTAACATCGCACCCGGCCGGCGATGCGGGCGATTGCAGCGCGGCGAACGGGTACAGGTGACAACATCCTCGACAAGCCTAGTGCAGGAGAGCTGCCTGGTGGTGGGTGCCGCACGGCGGGGAGCCTCAACCACCCCATGTGGGGTGGGGTTTGGGATCCACGAGGAGTGGTGGGGTGACAGGTGTGTATGAGGAGGGGAGGACAGGTGGGGTAGAGTGGGAGGAGGTGGGGATTGGAAGAGGAGGTGGGTGACATAAATGCAGAGGGGTGAGGAAAAAGTATTGTACGGCCGCTGACCTGCAGCAGCGGTCCAGGAGAACGCGTATCGCGAACACGCCCCCTGCCCCCTTTCCAAACCACAACTCTCTGGCGCCGTCTCATCCCTTTCCGACACGACACAATTTTGTGCGCAGAAGAACTGATAAACAATGTGCGTGTCCGCTCGACAACTAGACGAGGGTTGTTGGGTAACGTTAACACATGTAGCTCCGTGTAAACCCGCTTCCCGATTTCCACCCGAACCCGCGCAGTGTTACGACGCGAGCTTAACGTGTAAGACAAAATTACTTTTCTTGTATCTGCAATTTTTATTTACAGTGATTCAAGTTTACCAATTTGTAATTTTAAGTGACTAGCACAATTTCAAACAACTAATCGCAGTTCATATAACTGATTTAACAGCCAATTACAACTTAATTTGACTTTACAAAGTCTTATTTTACTTACAAATGTCACACCCAAAATAAAAACCTATTCTAACTACAGTGCAGTTTTACATAGTGAAATACTAATCACACATCCCATAAGGTGATAAATATAAAACTGCAAACTAAAAACTTCATCGGTTCACAACGAGAATTACTACAATTCGTCCTTTTCTTGTTAGTTACACCTGACTATGGGCAATGATATTTTTTTATATTTTTAATAGTACGCTAAAAAAAAAACTGTACATACTCGCAGAATCTCTCTTATTGCCAAATCAATGATATTGGCGTATCAAACTCAATAAATTTTTTCTCTGAAAAGGTTCGATCTCAATATATTTGGCAAGACATAATTTTTATTCGAGAGCATCCCTTTCCGCAATTTTTCCGTATATAATGTAAGTTTACAGGCAGCCTGATTCCGAATATATCATAAACCAGACGCTGGCGTAGTACCGAAATAAAAAAAAAGTTGAAGAAACACGCCTCCGAATGATGGAGTACAAACAACACGAACCGAGACTGTTTGGAAAGGGAGCATCAATTGAAAAGTTTTTTATTTAAAAAATTGTTGACCTGAGAAGAATCTATTTCCATAATTAAAAAAAAAAATAAGCCGAAATACAGATAGCGCTAGTATTACTGGCAGAAGAGTTGTATGAAGACACGAAGACAGTAAATCTACTGGAAATAAGAATTTTATTTCAAAAGAAAAGGTCATGCTGTTATATTTCTACTTTTATTTGCGATGATTATTTTTCAAGCGTACACGAGAGCAGCTATCACAAATCAGCTTGGCATGTTTGTTTAAATTGCATTTTGCCGTGACGGCTAATTATTCCAAGACAAGATATCATAAAATTTCGACTACTACACTTTCGTTAGTTATATAATAAGCTAAACCGTAGCATTTACTCTCCTACAAAAAAATTAGCCATTATAATGAAAAAAAAATTTAACAAAGCAGTAAAACTGAATTTTTTTGTTAATATCACGTCTCGTTTAGGCTTTAAAAAACAATAAAGGCTAATAAAACAGCAGAAACGGGGGACCAGGCACATCGCAAATATCACTTTAAGATAACTGAAATACCGCGAAAACCGAATTAGTACACTAAACGAATAATCAACCTATTTTGTGATTTTGTGTTTAGTGTGTAACAAAGCTTGCTTTATAAAAATACTAAATCAGTAATTACTTTGTTACAAATTTTAACACTGCCTTAAGAGTGCGTGGTAGATTAATAAACGCTGAAAACAACAATTTATTTCTACGCTTTTCTCGTAAACTATATGGATAAAATACTCAATGACAATCTTAGATAATGGTATTTGCCAACTTTATGAGTAAGTATTTATCCAGAATTACTAATTCGTTACGCGTGATCTCTTGCGCCGCAGTTAAATGTACGAAGTTCCGGGGTCAGAGATTGTGCCTCAGAAGTTCGTAACACTGGAAACAATTTTGTTTCAAACGTTTGCTAAAACTATTGACTAGGATTGCTATTGTTTAGTTTTCGCAAATTGGCTTCAAGAAACCTACAGTTATAAATTAATGCTTTTAGCGTTGAATTAACTGTATCACGGCCTCTTAAGGGTGTCGTAGTAGAGACAAATTTTAATTTTATATTTGTATGAAACAGTGTTACTTCTATAGACGTCACTTGGGAGTACATAATACTCTTACAAAAAAAAAATCTACACCAGTTTTTTTTTTCATAATGGCACACCGAAGTCAAAATTTGCACGTTTTTAGTTCTTTCTTATACGCCACAAAAACCTAGAACATACATAAATTAAAAAATTCACATTGTATAAACATGTCAAGGGCTTCTGCTTGTCAAGTTTTAAAATCCATTGCAAAATGTCTGAAATTTTGAATTTTTTGCACCATTTATCGATTTTTTTTCAATACAAAAAATTTTGCAATGGAGTTTGAAAACATATCAAACAATAGCTTGTGATATGTAGATTAGGTGCGAATTTTATTTATTTATGTACATTGGTATTTGTGGCTTTTAAGAACTAACAATGTGCAAATTTTGACTTTGAAGTTCATTTACGGGTAAAATGGTTTAGCTATTTTTTATTGTAATAGAAAATGTACTCTCAAGTTATGTCTTACAAAAATCTAACATTGTTTAATACAAATATAACATTATGACCCCCCCCCCTTTTAGACGTCCTTAATACTTGGAAGGAAATTGCATTTTCCCCAACCAACTACTACTCTATCAGCCACCTCTACCCCCCCTGCCCTACATAACCACCTAGCCGTACGCCACGACTTGCTGATCCTGCACTGCGTCCACGTGCCAGATAATTAATTACCCGTGATTGAGTTAAGGCCTAACCCACGTCTCGGCACATCGCTAACTAGTTCCGACTGAATAAACGCTGCCCGGCAACTAAATGACTGATCGGCCGCATCCTGTCCCACAGCAGCTTGGGCCAGTGCCAAAATACGGATAATCCAAACTGAAAGAAAAATGCCGTAGGACGTCTTCCCTGCATAAATTATTTTGTAGTAGCCAGAAAATAATTTGGTTGTGGCCACAATATTTTAGTGGTGGCAATTACAAAAAGTTTCCGTGATGACCACAAAATAAATTTTGCAGAATAAATACACACACAAATATTTGTATCTGCCAGAACTTTTTTTTCTGGTGCAAGGAGGGGATTGGAAACGCAAAAAGGTAAACTAGGGAGGGTGTTGGATGAAAAGCAAAAATGTTTTAAAGAGCTTCAGAATTTTTGCCGTAACTGTACACCGTTATAAAATACAACTATCTTATTCTCTTTTCAAACCTCTCTCCCCCCTCCCCCGGCACTAGCTTCTCGTTTTATTTCTTAAAATGGAATGAAAGGGTGGGGGAAACCGGATATCCCTAGAAAACCCGCCGACCAGCGACATCCTCCAGCACGATTCCCATAAGCGAAAATCCGGGAACTGACCTCGCCGGGAATAGAGCTCGGATCGCCTTGGTGGGAGTCGAATTGTCTGACCATTCGGCCACCGAAGCCCCTCAAGTGCTAACAGTCTCACGCAAAGTCGATGAGGAAAACGCCTGGAAAACTACAGACAAGCTAACCCGCCTTCCAGAGCTGATATACGGGTCATCATACTCTTCAGGGGCAAATCATAAAGAGGAAATTATTTATAAGAGATGGTTCTTTCTCTACGGCAATGTGTAACTGGAGAATTAAATATACATGTCAAGTACAACTCAACCTCTCTGGAAGTCATGGCGTGAGCAAGAATAAGGATTTATGTGTTCAATTTTATCCGGCAGGACTCGTTCTCCTTTCATAATCACCGGGCTCGCGTTCGTGTGGCCAGATGCACATTTTTTTTTTTTTTTGCTGAGTTTAACGGCTCTCTAAAAACCAACGATGAAATAGTACCTTTATACAATCCATGGCTGGTTCGTTTCTTGTCCCTGATATGAGCCCCTGATTGGCCTCTATAATGACCTCGCTGTAGAAGACACGTTAATGGTGCAGCCTACATCTGAGACCGAATTAGACGAGGCTTAGTGTCTATCGAACATAGAAACACGCCATCACTAACTTTTGTGTTCATCTCGGTGCGAGCCTCATTACCATATAATTTTTTTTTTAATCCTGTAAACTGTGAGAAAATAATAATATTCACTCTTAAAAAAACACTAAAACCAGAGATGAAAAAAATTAGCACATTTTTTATTCTTGTAGCAATACTTTCCTATTCACAAACGCAGCAAATTGTATTCGTCCGAAGACGCTATCTTGAAACGTGACTAAGCTCCACTGAATATGATTTAACATATAAAATCCCTATCCTTGCTTCGTCACGGCTCCCAGATACAGCGCGTAAAAACATGATTTGTAAACTTGCCATGCTAATTTATCAATGAGTGCGTTCCTATTAAATTTTTGGGAAACAGTACCAAGGCCACACGGGTGTTATAGTCTGTTCATTTTAAACTGAGCACTCGCCAACACTCATAATAATAAAAAAAAAAACTATTTTATCAGGACCAAAGGTGTTAAATTTTGAGAATGGTGTAACGTTAGACTGGTCTTTAGTTTCAGGGAAGCTTTCAGGTCAAAAATATTAAAGATGATTACAAAATGGCTGAAAGGAGTGCTCATTTTATCGTAAACAGTCTATGCCAGACTTTCATAGTAACAATGATGTTCAACATGTGATGTCCATTACATACTTAGGAAGTTTTTTTACGGTGTATACAGCAACCTCAAATCCTTCAGCCTACACATATTCTTTCTAAAACAATTCCCTTAAGAGTTCATTAAATCATCCAAAATTTCAGTCAGCCGAACCTTCTCGCGTATGTACACACAGTGACACGACCATGCAAGTGTAAATATCTCCAGCACAGCCTGCAACGTTAATATCGACATATGTGCGCAGTTTATTAACACGCAGTTGTTTGCACATGACCAAAGTTCACAGGGATACGGGCAAATGTTCGTAGGCCACCTTCCGTTTAACGTCAGTCATCCAGATAAACATTAAATCTATAATTAATTCTGATGGTACAAACATAATTCATCTGTATAATACCGCGCTGCTTCCAACAGCAAAAACACACATTATAATTCTCCTCCCCCCCCCCCGCTTTAAATTTATTTAAAATTTACTGTGTTAAATGACACATTTATAACGAATGTTGTACGTATTCAGCTTTTTTTGTCCGTCACAGCCGATTTGCATTGAATAAATTGTCGTGTTCAGTTCCCCGTATACACAATCGGTAAAATTGTATAATAATAAAAAAAAAGGATTACTGACATAAACCAGAAGACTAAAGTTAAGTGGCTTACTCGCTAAAAAAATGCAGAGGGATTTACATGGCTTACGAACAGTGATATATTGCTTAGTAGGGGACGAAGATAGACTCACGTTCCATCGTTTGCACTATGCACATGCGATACACTTAAAAACCGCATGTTTCTTAAACTAGTTTTGGTCCGGTAAACATCGGTTAAAATTACTGGTTTCCATTATCTTATGTGCATGATTTATTTGTTTAAAAGGAAATGCCACCAACTTCGTGGAAATTTTTTTTTTTTTTTAC
>PNEQ01070676.1:42452-64250 GCA_003012365.1 Medauroidea extradentata
GTCAGTGACTTGTGTGCACGTCTGCAGACTTGCTTCACGGTCAGAGATTGGATGTTTTGACATTCGTGTGTCGTGGGGTTTTACACGCAAATCACAGACGTGTGGTGTTACAGTAACCTTATTGTGATTGGTACAGTCAAATGAGAAACGTCACAGTTCAAAGGCACGCTGCCAGTATCTATGAAGCAGAACTGCAGACATGCATATAAGGTACTGGAACAAAGTGGGGCAAAATTCTTTTCGCGAAAAGTTCATGTCTCTACTTATCGCCTTCGCCTTTTCCGTGCCTCAAAACGTAAGAAAAGCTAGCGTCCACTAACTCAAGCCTCAGCGTCTCGAGGTTCTTCCCGCAAATCACAGACGTGACCTCATTAGCACACTTAAATGAGCGACGCCTCTGAACAACGACACACTGCCAATAATCATGAATAGAGCCAGTAATTTTTCGTGAAAAGAATTCTGCAGCAATTTGTTTCAATGCCTTATGTGAACACATGTTCCTCTACTACATGGTCAGTGACTAGAAATTTTTATCTTTTGGCGTCTCAGTGCCCTACCAGATATTGTTCTGGTTGGTACAGTCAAATGTGCCACGCCGCTGCCCTATTATATTCTGCCAATAATCACGAACCAGAGTTGCAGGTGTGCACGTAAGGCATTGAAACCAGTCGTAGCAAAATTCTGTGCAGAAAAAAAACAGAGGCTCTATAAATTCTGCACCGCATCGTAGCCTAGTGTAGAAAGTAATTCTGAAAACAAAAACTTACGACAGTTCTATCAGTCCAAGATAGCAGCGGAAGTCCCATCTTGAGGAATCTAAAAACTGTGTTCTCCCAAACGTTCTTCCGTCCAACTAGTCACTGTTTATTTCAAAATATTTCCTCTTTGTAAGCTAATTAATTAAAAGAACAATTGCGCGTGCATAAAAATTGATACGAGACAGAAAAAATTCACGGATTCGCTGACATCTAGGCTAGCCTCCAAGAATGTATGTGCTGTCAAGCAGATAACAGCAGTTCATTAGTTGCTCGCTGAGACGGTGAAACAAACCTATTTGGCCTCCATTTACTTGAACTGTTATTGTTGGCGCAACTCTCTACAGGATGAGTCAAATAGAGCAAGAGCCAGTTGAGAATGTGACACGAGTTGTTGGAATTATAGCTAGTACCCTAAAGAAAACACAACTTTTTCAGGTCCCTTAAAATGTTTACATACGACTTGTACAACATAACGAAAACTAGAACCGCCCTTAGCACGCTATAGCTGTACTTGTATCCTTTGTGTCCATTCAAACGACGCAAGTTCACTACAAGTCGAGTGAGGAGATTTGGTCAGCGTTTAACATCAAGGTCTTTAGCGCTGGTGAGGAGTGATATGATGTCATCATGGAGCAGCGCCGGAATGAATGGGCGGGAGAAACGGAAGATCCCCGAGAAAACCCGACGACCAGCGGCATCGTCCGGCACGGTTCCCACATGCGAAAATCCGGGGACCGACCCCGCCGGGAACCGAACCCGGATCGCCTTGGTGGGAGGCGAGAGTCCTGAACCCTCGACCCCCCCCCCCCCCCCCCCCCCCACACTACAAGTCGAACTGTACAAGAAAGTGTTCACCTTCTATTACAAAAAATTATGCACATGTGTACTTTGGTCAGATTCTCCACCAGTATTATTATTAGTCTTTAAGATCAAACGTTTCCGTGTCCTACCTTAAATTATTTAAATACGTGTTTTGTCTTGCCCTTGTTCATCAACAACACTACAGTACAGAAGAACTTAATTGTGAATATAAACGGCCATATGCATTACCGTGCGATTAAATTATTTTCATGCTGTTCTTTACGGGCGTTGGATATCCCTGACTGCAGGTTACCAAAAAACTAGAATGCATGCTTTAAGTACAGAAATTCTGTATGTTCAAGTTTGTAAGTCTAATGGATTTGAAGTGATTAAGGGTGGCTAGAAACAGAAGGAAATTAAGAGGGCGAAAAATCGAAGTGAACCTTTTAAATACTTTACGCTAACATCCACGAAGCACAGGAAATGGAGAAAGCACACCTATATTCTTTCAGGCTATCTCCCACTAAGCGTCGGTGGTGAAAACATCTATAACTCACCAAAATGCGAAGCTAAAGACGCTATAAATCACGCGCCAAGACAAAAACCGTTAATGGGACGCAATATAAATCAAGAGGAGGAAATTTATGTGGATTATATTCTTTCATGCAGAACGGGGTGGTTTGTGAGAAAACGAGCAGTTTGTACCTAGTTTTAAGTTATGGATGCCACCGATTTCGTTGTAAATTTAAACACATTGCCACGGTCCTGTCTAAAACATACACTGTAAAAAAAAAATTCCAAACAATTATGATAACTGAGTAACACATACACAATGCAGGACACTTGCAATAATTCAGGTTGCAAATGAAGCAAATATTTTGCATTAGCAGCCACAAGTCTGCTAAAATCTGTGTACATTTGACTGTTTACAGTACTTAAAATATATAGGATAGCTATCATCGATGTATGGGAAATAACTTTACCATACCAACATTATTAACACTCCAATGCATTTGTGTAGTAAATTTACAAACTAATTATTACAGCGTACCATCACACAAGACACGTGAAGAAATATATGATCCATAGAGGTACGTTAATTTCGCGGATTCATCTGACAGTAGCCTAGATTGCTCAGTCCTGTACACGCTCTGGATACAGTCGATTAATCATTGGCTTACAACATTACAAGCAATAGTTCTATGAATCATTTCCTTATTTACTACTGACTTGCAGTAGTCAAATGCGTTTCGTGACAGCCGCCAGCTAATCACACACGTGTTTATGAAGTATATATTTTTGGCGTTCAACCTAACCTGGAACGTATTTGCGAAATTGGCGTACCTCTAATGATCCAGTATATTTCAGTATCACTTGAGATTCGGAAATATAGGGGATTCATCTCAGAAAATGTTATATTTTAAACTCCAGCACACGTTGAATACTTCTGCGATTGAATCACTGTTAATGAAACTATTCCTCGAGGACTGTGAATCAATAAATACCGGACCTGAACGAACACACTAGCTGATTCCTGCGATACCTTGTCAGAAGTACAACTGGCCACTCACTGGAGTAGCAGCCAATTAACAAACAGCTGAGGACAGTGTGTATACAGGACTATGGAAACTAGCCGACAGGTCGATGAACCCCCGAAATTCCGGGTTTCTAAGTATCACTACTTTTAAACGCTGATATTTCTTGGGAAGAAAGTCTTTTCTGTAGCTCGCAGACCAGCAAGAACACTGGCGGATATGTCTAGTACTGACTGTTACGTAAGTTACCATCGGAGATACAAAGGTTTATGATCATCACTTCGTTCATGTTAAGTGCGTAGGAAGCGACGTTCCAGGGTCGTACCCGCAAATTACAGACGTGTGGTCTCGCTGTAACCTCGTGATGATTGGCACGGTCAAATGAGCTTTGCCTCTGCGCTAATACATTCCGCCAATAACCATGAAGCATATCTGCATATGTGCAAGTAAAACATCGAAACAAATTGTTGCAAAATTCTTTTCACAAAAAAAAAATTCACTGGCTCTACCTCTAGCTACGCATGGTGCCGGTCCCTATGACCTCCGCCGCGATCTGTGAGCCCCCCGTGAGTTTTCATCGCGGCAACAGTCTCAACCGCAGACATGTGATTGGAAGCCGCCGAGGAGGCGGGCAGCCGGACTTCAGGGACAACCCTCTATCCCTCGCCCAGAGAAGGCGTCAATTACCGGCCAGCTGGAATTGCGCGGCCGACCCCGTCCCGTGGCGTCCAATACATTATTGAGCCGGATCGGACCACCGCTGGCCGTGAAGTCTGGTCGGATACGATAATAAATTTAAATTTGGTGCAGCGGGCGCGGCGATTCTCTGTCCTCGTGGGTCCGGGAGAGGAGGATAGGTTGGAAGGATTGGAAGGGGGAGGTGGGGAACGACACTGACCCGGCACCCCACTGCGCACAGATATCAACTACCCCCGCGCACACAATCTAGCGGACCTCCGGTCAGGAGGGGGAGGGGAAACAAGTATACTACAGGGGAGGGCGGTAACGCGATTCGGGGAGGAGACCGCGTTTCGGTCTCTAATGTGGGCAGACACATAATACATAACATGTCTTTTTTTTATGAAAGTTAAGAAAAATAATAAATTTTTGTTAACTTTTATACAAAAATATGAGTCCCCTAGTTCACTTCTTATAGTCTACTGAAGGGTAAGATAAATAGCAATGTTTCCATTGTGGTATTTTTGGAGTTTCCAGTTGTGAAACAAAAATAGGCTAGGAAAACCAATAAATCAACACGTCAAAGGGAGACTGATTTAAGAACGTGTGGTAGATAACTAAACGCTAAAAACATACTACTAGATCTACATGTTTTTGAAATAAGAGCATGGAAAAGCTACATAATCACCCTAGGTATATGTATACACATGTACATAATATATCAGTATAATATTTGTGTACAGAAACATACGAATAAATAAATATCTAAATGGATGTTGTTATATACGTCTGTGTATATCAATCAATGTATGTATGAATGTATACATGCATGAGGTCTATTAACTTCGACACTGTTTGAGCAATCACCATAAACTTGGCACACGTGTATTTTTTCATGGAGGTTTTTATGCTATACATTTTACTCTAACTCGTCACTAGAATATAACAATTCAGTACTTCAACTTCTATGTCGTTCAACCAATTGCCATGAAAATTGCTATAAATTGATTTTTTGAACACCGAGAAAATTTTACCGATATACATTATAATTAGAGACACTGGAAAATCGCGAAAATGTTTACAATAGTCTCCAATAAACTGTATTATTTTAACCGTGACACGTGTGAACAGTTTTTGGGACAAATCACACACGCTGTGTGTCCAAGCTGTGCTGTTCTAACTGGGCCTGTTGTAGAAAGAAAAAATGCTACAAATAAACGATAGCCAATGTTGATACAAAACATTCAGTGTTATACATATCACGTTGGAGCCTAGCAAACAGTCAACTATTCTCGCGATTTTCCAGTGTCTCTAATTATAATATAACTCGCCAATAGATGGCACTGCAGCGCAAATACTTCTACGCCAAGCTTCCCGTTATACCATATAAGGTACGGGGAGTGGAGTTGTAATTGACCAACATACATTTTTATCTATACACTGGCAGCACGTTCTACAGGGTTCTGTTTGTATTATTATAATATTAAGTTAAAATGTAACCTTTATTTTACTATGGTCTTACGTAAGTTACCTGAAGAAAAAACAACTTGGGCAAGGTATAGATAAAACAAATTAGTTCTTTTCACTACACAGAAACAAATGCTTGACGTACTGTGTGGCACACAAGACTCAGGCTTGGGTTTTAAAAAAATGATGTATAAGAGCCGGGGATATGACGGAATAAGGGCAGATAAATTGCAATTACCAGCGTGTGGAGTGGACGGAGATATTAGGAAGGTCGAGCTTATGTTATTATCTCGCGTCCGACAGCGTCTCTCGACCACGGTTTCCCGTCACCCAGGTCTGACATATTGAGCCGTAAAAGAAAATTGGTTACGTTGGAGTCTTCTTCCATAGGTTTGGCACGACTGGAAACAAGTCCCATCACGCTACGTGGAGATATAGTCAGAACTCGCACTGTCCGAATGTGCCACGCTTCCCTCCCAACATGACGATCCGGGCTGTATCACCGACACGCAACAAATGTGTACAGGCGTGTTAACATCGCGTCATTATTTGGCGACAGACAATAATTAAATGGTCTTTACTACTAGACACGCTCCGTTCATTAGCGTCCCCGTTTATTCGTGCCTTTCTGCGCCCGCGTTACACGATAGTGGATATTTTACAACTGACCGAATGGTTGAGACCCCTATTCTTGCGAAAATATTTTTGCACGACTTTGTTTCAGTCCCTCATGAGCACATCTGCAGCTATACTTCGTGGTTATTGGTATAGACCATTCAAGATAAAATGATATCTAAAAATTTAACCTTTGGAAAATATTACTAACAATTATTGCACACATAATTAAAAAAACTACAATAGTTTTCTTACTACTTGTATGGTTGCCAACGATTTAACTGGATGTAAATCCGTGTATTTTCCTATTTGAATACAATATTGAAAGAAATTCAATTAAAATAAACTTATTTGGCTTTTATTTAATTGCTGAAGGTTTTTTTTATCGAACTACACAGGTTCCTACATATTGAAAAACATATCTTACATCAGCAAACATCAAGTGACGTGACCAGAGAAGTTAGATATTTCCCGTCGGTAGTCGTTACGCGCGGGAAGATACGAATTGCCTGGAACTTTAGCAGGTGTTTTGAACCATGTAACCCTGGTTCTACCACAGTGATCAGTAACCAGGCCACCCGGCCAGGAATTCCATAATACTAAACATAAGTTGCTGCAAACTGCAAGTGAGAACTCCCCACTCCAACAGCGGTACGAGTTGCCACACAGAATGCACGATAAAGGGGCGTGGCACGCTACCTACGAGGTCTGTCTGCCCCATATCGTCGCCAGGACCTCTTCACTACCAAGATGCACCACGACGTCCAGATCTATGACGTGCCGATCGCCGTGGACGTTTCCTTACTTCAGCCTCGGCATCATTAACAAGGTGGGACTGTCATCGTCGTAACTAAATTGAGTGGCTCGTAAGTATTCATGAATGTATAATTATACATCTAACTATTCTTGCTTCCCTCCGTAAAGAACACCGTAAATGTAATGAAATAGTTGTATATATTGTAAATTAAAGTCGTACCTGATATTTAGACTCACGTATCTTAAAAGAATTCCTCATTATATAGAATTATGATAAACTGTACGTTATACGGGATAGTTTACCATAATGTCCTAAACAACCAAAAGGAGTGTATATTTTCTAAAAACGTAACACATGGCTTTCTTGAGTGCTCACTTTGTCCCGAACCGCGTATAGCTTGTCTTTACAAGGGGTGCAAGATCCATGCTGACGGCCTAATTCTATGCGCGACCAAATTGAACGGCGCCATATTGCAGCCCGTAACATGCGATGTCTTAGAGCCCGGTAGTTTTCGCGAAAAGATTTTTGCCCCTCTTTGTTTCAGTGCCTTACGTGCGCACCTGCATATCGGCTTTGTGGTCAGTGATTGGATGCTTTAACACCCAGCGTCTTGAGGTTAAACCCGCAAATCACAGACGTGATGTGTGGCAGTTATCCGTGTACTGATTGGCACAGTCAAATGAATAATAACTCTGCACAAAAACACTCTGTCAATAGCCATGAAGTTGAACTGCAGGTGTGCACGTAAGACACTGAAACAAAGTGTGGCAAAAATCATTTCGCAAAAACTACCTGGCCCTAGCGATGTCCTACACCAATGCTTTTTTTTGTAGAAAAAAATCGTCCCCCCACCAAAAAAAAAAAAAAACTACAGTACACAATTTCTTATCAACGTTTGCAATATGTCAGTGTTCAAATCGACCATGCAACAAAAAAGCAGCGTAACAGTCTAGATCATATTTACAATGACTTTGAGTCTTCGTGCAGAAGCGTCACTGATTTCTCTCTACCAATCAGAACAAGGATACTACAACACCACCCGTCTGTAAATAGCGAAGACAACCCTCAAGACGCTGAGAGTTAAAAACATCCAATCACTGACCATGAAGAAGACCTGTAAGTGCGCACGTAAGCCAATGAAACAATGTGGTTCAGTAACCTATCCGCGACAATCTATGGTCTCCAACGATCGGTTGAGAGAGAACTTCAGACACGCCATAGTAACTGCCGGCAAACAGCTGTACAAGTAAAGGAGTTTACGCTATCTTACGTAGTAAGAAGCAGACGTAAGGCGGCCGCGTGGTGAAGGGAGTGATTGTGGGTGATAAGCGAAAATCGTTGAGGCGTTACGAGCGACGTCGGTCGGCACATGTATTGTGATATCGCCTCTACGGCCATAGTCGTAAACGCGTGCGCAGTGTTCCCGCCGTAACATTTTGAAAAATTTGCTATGTTTTATTATTTTTTTAAATACTAAATATTTATTCAAAGGGATTCTATATGCTTCAATCCGTAGACCGTGGCATGCAGTTTTGATGTGATTTTTCCCATTTCATTATGTTTACTGGTTTTCAAGTTTTGCATGAAGTAAAAATATACATATTTTGACTTTGAACTAGCATTATGGAAAAACTGGGTGAGCTAAATTTTTTTCGTAAAATGAAATTGTACTCTCAAGAAATGTCTACAAAACTAACCATATTTTATACAAATATAAAATTATGATATTTCCCCACTTGAATATCCTTAAGCGGTGACAACATTTAATTTTTGAATAGTATGAAGTAAAGACCAACGCATGCCTCTCGCTTTGCACTTTATGAATTCAGATAATATTTTCGTAGTTACAGCAGTCTAAAAAAACCGTTTTTAGCAATTTTGAGAGGCCCGAAAATAATGTTTCTAACAAGCGTGCTGATTTTTTGAAAACATAGAAGCATAATTCCGAGTGAGTCTTTTCGTAGATAAACATTATGAATAACTTAAAGCTGTTTCGCGTAGAAAAAGAATACGCGTGACACACTGCCACGCCGTTCATGCGCCAGTCGAGGACTCCTCTTGAGTGCCACAGACCGAGCTAGAACTGTACAGCTCTAACAAAGAACGTGTCACAAATTGCATCACTCAATAACAGTCAGCTAAAAATACACAGTTCATTGGAGACTATGTTGTCGTTAAACATTAACACGCTACTGCACTGATGCTACTTATGTCATTCAAAACGCACAGTCCTTTCTGATCGCGAGTTTGGATATTTTATCTGTTTGGAACACGGACTAACAAGTATTTGTCTACGGGTGAAATAAGTATTTCCTTTCCGAAACCATCACATACCTATACCTACCATAGCTCCACCCGACTATGAGGGGAGTTGAGTGCATTCGTGTGCTTCTCCGTGCAGTGCATACGCTTGATTTCCCGGTAGAGCAAGTAAACTTTGAAAAATGCACCAAGACTGCTGAGATTAATAACTCTGAAGTTCACTCCTTCTTACAGTCTACGTGTCATTATGCAAATGTGTTCAACAGCTAACATCTCGTATCTTCACGTATCTCAGATATTTTAAACACTGTCCCGTAAGTTCAAGATTTTAAAAACATTCTGGCATTTTACAACAATTTTATTTATTTTACTGTATATTATTTGCAGTATAACTACTTATTACTGCAGTCTCATGACATATGCACGATGAACAGGGACCTGAAAAATTCGCATTTTCTGTTAGGCACAAGGTATATTTCAATCAACTATAAATTCCTTTCACTTCTGCAGTTAACTTCCTTAACTTATTTGACACATCCTGGAGGTCACTGAGCCAATAATAAAAAATGAGATAAATACAGGCCCAATCATGTTGTATCACTGAGTAAGCCAACAGCCAATGAACAGCTGTTGTCTGCTTGAATACACACAAATTCTTGCAGGCTAGCCTACACAGTTTCCAGAAAAGTATTTTGTAACACTACGAAGATATTTTTTAAAATTTACAAAAATCTTGTACATTTACAAATTTCTTTGTATATTTACAAACATTTCTGTAAATCTACAAACCAATTTTGTATATTTACAGCTAACATCTGGTTCTTTTTATAATAATTGCTTGTAGTGTTACGAACGTTTTTTTTTTTTTGGAAACTAGTTTCCAAAAAATTGTTTTGTGAAAGTACGAAATGTTTTGTAAAATGTGAAAGGTCTCCTAGATTTATTTTGTTTCAATTCGAAAAATCTGCTCATTAGCATTATTTTAATAGTTCCCAAAGTTGTTTACGATATTCGTAACAACTTTAAAAGGTTTCTGACATCTTACTTTTATTATTTGACTGATAATGTTCTGATATTACGTTACAAGAATTTCCTTATAAATGTACAATTTTTATTACTGTGTACAGACCAGTGAAACTTGGGATTTTTCCTGTCTCTAACGATGAGTTACAATAAACTGCGGACCGCTTCCTTATTGCGCGGTACAACATCACAAGAAAAACAAACCAAATTCACATATATTTATTGCACAAAACAAATGCTTCAGACAAATTTTTTTATTAACATCTGCTGTTGTCGTTAGCATGCGTTCTTTAAGCTTTCACGATACATCATCCTTTATTCCAACTACTTGTCTATTTCATACAAGTTCGGATTTATAGTGTTTAAATGATAGTTTCTACGCGAGATGAAATTAACACATTCCAGGCTCTTTCAAGAAGCCTAGCTTTAATCTGTAATCTCATGTGTTAACTTTTAGAAAACTGTGCAATGCAATGTTTATACTAAAACCACGGTTCCTTGTTTACGCTGTTTTTATATTACTTGTAAATTCCCTACTTGTGTAGATATCGTAAAACCGTAACACAGATTTGTTGAAAACTGATTTTACTAAGTAGCTTTTGTTTTTAAAGAAAAAAATTTATAATAGGCTTGCTTGCTGGTTGGTTATCAAAAGTGTGTTTTCTGTTAATATATACCGTGAATTGTAGTAAGAGTAATTCTTCACTTAAATTTATAGCATAAAAACACTATAAATTATAAGCAACGGCACTCCGAATATTGTCGAAGCAATGAAATAACAAGCAGTATTTTTATTGGAAGAAATTTAATTTTGAAGTAAATATTCAGAATAGTATTACTTACAAAATATTCCCTTAACGTACAAATTTAATACATACCTTCAACTTACATTCGCAGAAGCTGCCACCGCGCAAATTTACACAATCCGTCCTGATACATTCTGTAGAAAATTAACAGTTTTAATGGCATTAGCAGAGACAGGAAAAATTCGTAGATTCACTGACATGTAGGCTAGCCTTCAAGAATATATATGTACTCAAGAAAACAGCAGATGTCCATTAGTTGCTCGCTGACACAGTGAGATGGACCTGCATTTAGTTACATTTTTATTTATTGTTGGCTCAGGGACTTACATGGGATGTCAAATAAGTCAACGGCCAATTGTGAAAGTGGCACGAATCTACAGTTGCTGGAATTCTAGCTTGTGCCGAAAAGAAAACGCGAATTTTTCAGGTCCCTAGGCATCAGCTAGAGTTTATCAGCTTTCTTGAGAATTATTTGATTTAAACCCAAACGAAAACCGATATAGTAAAATTGTCCTGTAACTTTGTGCAAATAGCTTTTCTATGTAACGTAATTTTTCGAGACACACGGGTTAAAGATATTAGGTAATTTATCAGTTTAAAGGAAATTTCGTTTATCAACTAATTAGCAACACGTGTATTTCGATTCGACAATATCACAGTACGTAGATAAAACCAGTTTCAGCAAGTTAAAGAGCAATTGAACGATATGGTCACCACATTATGTTTTAAAAATTAATAAATAATCGTAGAAAATATAGAAACACGGGACCAAGCCCTTAAGAGCATCGCAATCCAAGCGCTTAAAATACGTTGCAGTGTTCGTAAATACGTATTGTAAGAAACTAATCCAAGTTGCTCATTGTGTCGATGTACGAAAATAAAAACTTTAAAAAAAGATGACGGAAAGGTATCTTCAAACCATTGCGTCAATTAGAAAAATTAATTCGAAGTCCTCAAAATAGCTATAAAAACCGTTTACAACATGTTATATCTGAAAAAATATTCATGGGATTCATGTGGTGGAACTACTCTAGAAAGCATTCGATAGACTTTGCTAAGGTTAATTCTACTACAGGTTAGAAAGAAAATACGTTTTCATATGGCAGAGCTTGGCACAGGCAAAATTTCTGCCACTAGTTTCGCTTCAATCGCTAAGAAACCAGAAAAATACGAAATCGTAGTATAATGAAATTTCAATAAACTTGGAAAGTATATTACTCATTTCATTTAATTTTAAAGTGTAAGGAAACCGATTTCGCGTTTTACGTTATCAACTTAATGCAACTTAAAATTCCGGAAAGCTCTGTGATTGGTCAGTTTGGTGCACTAGTGATACCAGCGCTCAAGTGGCAGAAATTTTCCCTGTGCCAAACTTATAACGTTGATCTTTCTGACCTGTAGTAGAATTAACCTTAACTTAGCTTAAAATATTTTCCACCAATAAAAATATGGGATCACCACTGAAAGTGTCAGTCAGGCGAGTGATCTACGATACCACTGCACGCCGTTTCAGTGTCTTGCTGTAGAGGCGATACCGCACCAGGTGAGTCGGTCAACATCGTCTGTGGCCGTACCTCACTCACGCAAACACACGGCCAGTAAACGATGGCCCATAAGAACAGACAGCACTTGTGTAAACAAGGAGATGCAGTGCTGCGTGGGTCGTGGTAGCACGGGCGGTGACCGGGTCAGAACCACTGCTGCCCAACAACTGCTGAGTGGGCGTACATTTGCACTGAGTGCAGAAGGGGTCAGGAACGTGTCTGCTCAGGGGTCACCCAGTGCTACTCGATCGAACAACAGCACTTTGACCGCCTGCACCTGTTGTCCTGTGGTACCTACAACCCTTCTGCCGTACATCTCCCGTAAACAAGCTTCCCGCTACCCGTTCACAGCATGTACCACATGCAACCCTCGTTATACACATAAGTCACAGGTCTTGCAAATTACTGTACATAAGGAAAACATTCCCAAACAATTAAGGGGATTAAATGTACAGTGGTGTAAGTCAGTTCAAATATTTTCCTTTAAAACAAATGTTTGTAATTACAAGCAAAATACAGGGCGTTCTTGCAATACTCAAAAGAAATTCAGAAATTCTGTTAAGGGTGAAATATTTTTTACAGACTATTCTTTTGGAAAATGTGTACAATATGAATAAAAATTTCTGACGCCACTATTAATCTCAACCCCTCAATTGAAGAAAATGACCTGACAAATGTAGAGAAAAAAATACTTTAGGGTTATTACACACATTCTCAAGTAAAATTTAAAAATGGCACGAATGTGTACAATATTGTATAATATTGGCGTACATCATTCACAGAACCTACCTCGTTACATGAAAATGTTAAGCGACGGCTGGACACTCACAACATCAGCATCAGTGGCCAAGTATGCTAACAACTACAAAACTGACAATTTTATTTTAGGAAAACGTATTTGAGACGAGACATGTGAGTCACTCTTGTACACTCTTAGCAGGTGTTGCGTTTCAAACCTCACAATGAGCTTCTGTTCACGAAGTACGCAGAAAGTCCTGCGCATGTCTCGTAAGGCTTCACTGTCGTGCAACAGAATTTTACTGTATAGTACTTTTTATTTTAAATAGGCTTAACGTCTCGCAGACAGCGAGGTCTTTAGAGTACAATTAACAACTCAAGCAGGGATTAAAATTGAGCTGAGTTAACCATACATCAGCTAGACGAACTTCCCATTCATATAAAAATGACAGCGTAAAAAGAAGGGACCATTTTATAGGTCACGCCATACACGCAAATAAAAATGTATTCGTGATTAATTAAATTAATTAGAATTTCGGATTGACCATCAACGCATAGGTAGCATTGGCATGACTGCCAACACTGTCTCCATTTCTGTCCAGCATTCAATTTATACCCCCTCCCCCCAGTGTACTTCTTCCAATGCCATGAAGATGCTAGGCGAGATGCATGAACACCCAGTAAATAGAGGAAGGAATATTTCACGAAGAATATTATCACTACCCTGTGTATGCTCAAGCGTCGACTATTAGTTCATTGGGCCGTGGTGGTCGAGTGGTCAGACCATTCACCATCCCGTCCAAGGCGATCCGGGTTCCATTCCCATTATCGCATGTGGGAATCGTGCCGGACGGTACCGCTGGTCAGTGGATTTTCTCGGGGATCTTCCGTTTCCCCCGCCCTATCATTCCGGCACTGCTCCATACTCAACTTATGTCACCGCTCGCCAGCGCTAAAGACCTCGATGTTAAGCGCTGGCCAAAATGTATCACTCACTATTTGTTCATTGGCTCCTACTCGCTGTAACGGAAGAAAATAAACGAATAGACGGAGCTTGGTCATGCAGAACAACTGTTTCAAACGTGCGAGTAATTGAAATTTCCCTACCAATAAATTCCGACTCGCGAAATTCGGGTTATTTATTGGGACAGACTAAGACTTATTTGACCTACACAGCCCGAACACCATCTGTGGTGCCACTGGCTCCGTGCTTTATGTGCTGTCGTTTATGCATTTAATTGCATTACATGCGATTGGTCAATCTACCATGAAAATTTTAACTATCGGCCAAAATCGTTTCCCGTTGCACGCGAACAACAGCTCACAGACGAGTCTGTAGTAGAAAATAGAGCGAAATTGGTAGGCATCTACCAATAAGTAAATAAAAATATAAGTCACCCTAAAAAAAAATTAAAATCCACTACATGTTCCCGCCTTGGGCCGAGTCATCGTGAGTGGGAGAAAGGCTGTGGATATTGGGCCGACTGCGTGACTAACGAGCCTGTAGCCCGTCCGGCCCGAAGAATGGATGCGGTGAAGTGAGATGAGGGTGGAGCAGCGACGGAATAAGGGAGGTGAAGGAAACGGAAGTTCCCCAAGTAAACCCACCAGCCAACGGCAATGTCCCACGCGAAAAATCCGGTATCGATCCATCGGGGATCGAACCCGGATCGCCTAGGTGGGAGGCAAGGTGTTTAATCCCTCGACCTCTGTTCATTTCATATTTCGCGGAAAGTTTGTAGCCCTACTGATACCAGTAGCACGTTTCATTCCAGGTAATACAGGAGAGAATTTAACCGTCGTTTACTAGCAGATTTGTTAATGGAAGATCTCAAGGTCGTGGCTAGCTAAGATCCAACCGTACCCATAAAATAGATTTGCGTTTGGCTTCTACCATGTCCTAAAATTATTTCGTGAATTTTTTCGGCCCTACGTAAGACATCGTAGGCCAACGCACCCAACAGTCTCAGCTAGTGTGTCGACATACACAAGGGAATACAGAAACGCAACTTTCACGGCTGAAACCCAAACCACATTTGGAGGAACCACGCAGTGCCATCTTGCAGGTGTGGTCAATACCTCATTATAGGAACGCTGAGAAACGAAATTTAATTTTGTGCGCAAATGTTGGTGAAACTGGAGAGGAAATATCATATTTATTACTAGGATAAATTTTAGATTGATATTATAAGCAAATAGTGACCTTAAGAAGCAAACCTGTAATAGTGATTTAATTCCCACTCTTGGGAATGCCAGTGGGTATTTAAAATATATTGCAAATAAACGGGAAAAAATGAGCAGTGCAAAGATTTTTGTATTGTTTGATGAAATGCCTATCACAAAATTACGTAATTCCCTTTTATAGTTTCTCGTACCGAGATAAACAATTTTTGGATTTCCGATACGCTCTGACAAAACCTGATATATTCGGTCTTTACCCAAGCTGCCAGCCACACATGTCTGCATCCGCGGTGAATTGCTATTGACGAGCGTCAGAAATTTAAAAATGTCTTTAAATGTTTAATTATTGTAATCTTCGTACTTAAACACGCAAATGCCACCAAAGCAAAAATGGCTGCCGTATGTGCCCGCATTAAAAAAAAAAAAAAAAAAACAACAACACAGCGACTTGCTGCCATATAGCGAATGTGGTCGTAACTACTTGAATAATCTGGTTTATGTATGTTCCTACTGAGTAACACCTCCCATGGATGTCGAGGCATCTGGAACATTCACGGTGACCTGAGAAGTGGGGACTCTACTGCCACACGGAGCGCCGGCTCCACTCGACCTGCGAGGAAAACACCGCAGACCTTCGTTATAGGACAAAGGCGGAAGCCGCTTACGTGGGAACATGATTAACAGCGACAATTACCGTCACAGCCGGAGAAATTAACGACCAGGACGCACGTAACTCTGCTAGTTGCAATAAGCTGCACATGGCCGACTTATTTCAATATTTTACCACGGAAAAAAAAGTATTATTGTTTGCTACTACTTACTTATAACAGAATATCATAAATAAGAATGCATTACGTATACTGAACTAGCAATGCGTACAATATGGTTAAATTACAATAAAATCTAAATTGATATGAAAAATCAAGGAAAAAACTACACATGTACACACCATTACCAAAACAATTACCCCTCTCCACCCAATCAGGCATAGGCTTAATTATAACGTTCAAGAAGTAGCGACTATACAACTTAATTTCTCTTAGCAACACGAAGAAGAACGCGCAATACGTACACTGTATATCCACACAACTTATACAGTAATACGTAATAAAATTAACGTTAACAAAAATTTTCGATAAAATACGTCTAACTTACGAAAATGTAAATGTACGTAGCCTTAAAGTTTTGCCGACCCCGATGTCCTTAGAAGCAGTGGCATACAACTTGACACAATGAGGAACTGGAAGATAAATCGGCCATGGCCTTTGTTATGCACGTATCAACCCCTGCGATCAGCCTTGAGAGATTACTGCGAACAGCAGAAAACCGAAATCAGGATGAATGGAGCCAGGAATCGAAAATGCGTCCTTCTAAATGCGAGCACATATTACTCTAATCATTTAACGGCTTTCAGAAACTAAGGTGGGTAGTCTACTGTGTTCCAATCAATGTACACAACTTACATAACGTTATTTAGCGCAGCAATCTTGCTCATTTCATTACTAGATAAAACCTTATTTGAAACAATTCATGCGGCTGAATAGTTCAACAATATTAACGGACACGATGACAGTATATCCCCGTAAGTTTGTCCTTCAGGAGCAAATAAGTTTTATAGAAGCGTAGCTCGACCAATACTTGGCCATACACTTCAGTGTCTTAAGGCGGCCGCATACCCCACGCTTCAAATGCGTTGCAGTGTGTTCGTAAACTGTTTTTCTCTACGAAAATATTTGACATGTGCCCATCGTGCCAACGTACGAAAAGAAAACAAACTTCAGACAAGGTCGGAACCTCATTGTTAAGACGCCACGCCCATTATAAACACTGATTCTAAGCCCTCCAGCATGGCTAAACACGGCTTTTTCAGACTGTCGTACGTCAAAATGTATTAACTGCATGTATGTGAAAATCAGATTGCGACCTGCACTGAACTTAGTTGCAGACTTTCCACCAATAATACTATATGGTCACCGCTTAGTGTCCCATAGTAAAAACCGTTCGGCGGGAAGCTTGCACGCTAGTTCAGCGCTTGGCTCGTTGAGGCGACGCGGCATTTGATGCACGCTTCAAGGTCGACCTTACTGCTCCGTCTCTTTTGAGCCTCTGATACGCGGGTAGGCGGCGCCATTAAAGCGGGAAACTAGAAGCTAAATTTAAATGATAGATTTTCTGCAATAACTCCTTGTTTTAAATAGTTTAGGTAATGTGCCAATGTAGGCAAAGAAGACACTTGTGATGAATTTTGGAGATCACAATGGTGTTAGATGTTCATTTTATACTGGACTTGTCATCATTCTTGAAAGTTAAGCTGTAATATCTCGCAACGTTTCTGATTAATTTACGATTCCACTATTATTTATGCCAAGCAGTGTATTAAGAATACATCCTATGACTTATCAAAGAGAAGATTTTGATAATACAACTCGAATAAATGTTATGGCTCGAAAACTTGAAAAAAATAAAAAAAATAAAATAAAATTATGAAACATTCCCACTTAAGGTTGCCGCCTGCCCAGGCCAACAAGCGGTGTGCAGAGCTTTGGCAGTTACAAGATAATTCGAAAACTGCTCAGCGTGCGTTTGTTACGTCTGCTTAGGAGTAGCAATTAAAAAACGTTACACACGTTTTTTTTTACCCATTCGAAAAATTGGCGTTTTGTGGTCCTTTGTGTGTGTGTGTGAAAATCTTGGCACACGATATTTAAAAAGGTATAGGCATGTACAAGACACCCTCACTTTTAATATTACGTCATAAAATGATAGGGTGAACACTGAATATCATACAATGGCGCGTTGTCGGCGTGAAGACTGCACCCCCCTGTTCAACGACTGGCAGTGGCGGATCGAGGGTTGTTGGCAGGGAGGGTACAAGTTGCCGAGAACTGTGCACTCGTGTGAACACGCCGCCGTATACCAATGGGCATGACATATCTACTGACTATTTATTGTGTTGTGACCAGTCAGTAATAAGCGGCACCAACATACCAACGTGTGAGTGGCTGTAGCGTCAACTAGCGCACAACCCTATACAGTTCTCTGCAACTTGTGCCCTCCCTGACAACAACCTACGAGCCGCCACTGCCTAGACGCTAGGGTGATGCATGTGCTGTGTCGTCCTCACAGCTTCCACTATTCTAGGCCTCAGACGCGTAAACTACACCCGCCCAGGCGTGGTATCGAATTCGCGTTTCCGAACGAACGCGAAGCCGGTTTCACAAGCGCCCGACGGCGACGCCACGGCGCTCCTGCACAATGTGTTCGCGCCGGACGCCTCGAGCACGTCCGTCTAGAACAAACAACCCCCACCCCTGCCCTGCCCCACTTACACCGGCGCCACCCTCGCACGACGCAGCCCTAGGGCGCGGCCAATAAACGGCGCCGCCAGGAAATTGTGTTCAATTTATTCCGAGAGCACGAAACGAGAAAAGGAAAACACCGAGTAAAGTTGAGAGTTTGGAACCGGGTAACAGACGGGGGAAGGGGGTAAACGACGCCGAGGGAAAAAAGAACATGACAGGGGGAAGGTGGAGGGGGCGTCGGAAATGGCGCCAATCGCGCAGATAGCGACGAATGATGATGCTGTAAAAGGAAATACCCGGTAGGAAAGAAGATCCACCCTCCCCCTCTTAACCCAAGAGAACTCGATCCCTACCTGCAGAACAAAACAGCACGAAACATCCAGGACGAGGAAACGAGACCAAGGAAGAACCATCAGTACGAATACGGAACTCCTCCAAACCCCACCCCCTTTTCTGGTCACCTACCCCTCTCAAACCTCTCGTGATAGCCAATAAGCAAGTCCAGAACATACCCCGTCGTCGAATGTAACTGGTCAACGACCGTCCGGAAGACATAAGTTACCCCATTCCAGACTGCTCTCTATTACAGCTTGCAAGCTCGGTACAGCTCCTCGAGTGTAGAGGGTTAGATACACTCGGTGCAGTGCAGTTGCAGCTAACGGCCCGCTTACGCCGGGAAAATAAACAGCGACATTGTTTGGATACTCCGTTTCACTAGACTTCTGCAAATTTGGATAGCTATAAGGACGCTCTCTGTTTACAAGCTATTTGCAATAAATTTAGCAAGTTTGAATTTTTTTTTTCCCTTAAGGGCGCCGCCTACCCGCTCGTGAGGGGCCAAAAAGCGACATGTTTTCCGGGACATGTCCGGCTCTCCGCACCACCACCCCTCCTGCACCGGATCCCGTAGGTATAACAGGAGGCAGAGCTGTAAGGTCGACCTTGAAGCGCGCCTCAAATGCCGCGTCGCCTCAACAAGCCAAGCGCTGAACTCGCGTGCAAGCTTCCCGCCGAACTGTTTTTACAATGGGACACTAAGCGGTGACCACATAATTTTATTGGTGGAAAGTCTGCAACTAAGTTCAGTGCAGGTCGCAATCTGAGTTTCACTTACATTCTGTTAGTACATTTAGAAGTACGGAAGTCTGAAAAGACCGTTTTTAGCCATGTTGGAGGGCTTAGAAACAGTGTTTTTAATGAGCACTGTGTCTCAACAATGAGGTTCCGACCTTGTCTGAAGTTAGTTTTCTTTTCGTACGTTGGCACAATGGGCATACGTGGAATCAAAACACTAACGCTGGTGGGCAATATAGGACGCATTTTATAGCAATAATTTAATTATATTTAAGGACCCCAGACTTTGGCGAAAACATTTTTGCAGCTACTTGTTTTTGTTTTATTTCATTGTTCTTGTGTTTTTTTTTTTAACAGCTGATGCCTACTCGAGTATCGCAGATAATCATGGAGGCTAGCGTACCAATCTGTGAAACCGCGAATTTTTCCAAGTGTCTACTAATTATTAAGGACATGCAGAATTCGCATCATTATTTGGAGACAAACTACATACACCCCTTTTATATGTGCATACTCGAGCACAATCTATGATTTCATTGCTTAACGGTTTTTAATGCAGGGTCATTTAATTACTTTACTGTTTTATATGGAATTTGTCACTCTACCGATGAACTTATAATTATTGAGTCTCAAAATTATTCCCGCTAAAATCCACGACATGATAGGCTAGTGGATGACGTCCAGCAAGCGAATAACAGTTTGCGGTCAAGTATGCTGTCAGAAAATAACGTGAAATTTGCAGGTTTCTATAAATTAATTTTGACAATGCCATTCACAAAATGCTCACTGTATTGTGTAACGTCTGTAAGAAGACAAAGTGAGTGCATACAGTGAAACTGACACCTCACGTTCCTTTACTACTAAAAATGCTGGTTGACATTAAGTTTAAATGTGCAAAACAGAAACAATGATTCACTGATTAAAGTTATGTGTAACAGTGTATAGTAAAATGTTGATGCAGCCTGTTTAGTCCAACGTTAAAAATATAAGTGCATTTGTAGCTCAGAATTTTTTTGTTTTGGCTTTCAGCAAATTTGTAGCTTTCCGCCATTTGTCAACGAAAATAAAGACGTGAACACGAACACAGTGTATGGATTTCACCGCATTGAAAAAATTATGTATAAAGCTACAATAATCATATTCTTCGATTGGTTGGTTTATTTATTCATCGTATGACAATTATATACCTGTTAAATTATAATATACGGAAAACTCAACATAAAGCAAGAGTTAAAAATTTTTGTTCGGTAAGATCATTTTCAAATATGGAATCCACTCAAGGGAGACTTGTGTTGCATCGTGAAAGACATTCAGGCTCACATAATAGGTATAGGTCGTTAGGAATAAAGTGAGCACTAAAAATTTAACCTTTCAAAAATATGGCTAGCCGTTACTGCACGTAATTCAGCATAAACTTCAGTCCCCTTACTGCTTGTATGGTTGGCAGCGAAATTACGCAATATAGTTACATGAATTTTCTACTTAAACATAACCATACTAAACCAAATGCAACCGAAATCGACATAATTGTATTTGATATAAGTGATATTTTTTTTAACCAAACTGCATACTTTCCTACAGACTGCATGCACAATTTATCTCACATGCGCAAACATCAAGTTGGATGAAAATAGAACTTTAGCAGGGCTTTCTTGAGTGTCACTTCATCCCGAACCGCCTATTCGTAACCTGCAGTCCGCAATGTGTTCGAGGATCTGTTTTTCAGACCTACAATATTTTTGGAGAGAAGAAGCTTTGCAGCATTTATATAGGCTGTCTGCGTATATTCCATCTCACGTCCGTATCCTGTAAAGTGTCTTCCGTAATTGACGCGGTAATTCAATATAATATAGTTTCAATGAATCAATTATTATTCTTGGTATGTCGGTATCCGAAAGTTCACACATCATCTTTACCAAAACTGTACGCGACACATTGTGCGAAAAAAAACTTCTACCAAGAGTAACAAGTAATGTTGAAATGAACCAAAGAAAAATGACCTTCAATTTTCGAGGTCGCATCCTCTGCCAGAACCGGGAAATATTCCGTCGCCATGCACACCATCCCACCCGCTTTTTTTTAAATATTAATTTCAACACAACACCGCCCTTCTGTTGCATTATCTGCGGCAACTGTCCGTCGGCTTCGTAAGCGGATGATGTATTACCAACTCAAAACGACGCATCCCTCATTTTTCTTCCCAGTGAAATTTAACAGTGGCCCTATAACGGTATCGTTTCATAAGACCCACGCCTGT